>PVJN01005346.1:0-82870 GCA_004026805.1 Lasiurus borealis
TGGTATATCACTATTGAAGAGAGTGCAGAAAAGATTCCACTATCCATGTCAAAATGTTCACAGAGGAGCATGAGATTTTACAAATGTTCTAAACCTATTCAGTCTTTGGACAGTGACCTTGAATGGGTCTCACCACAGCACGTAGCAATCCTGCCTTTGATTCATCAGCCTTCACCAGGTGGGCATTCTGGTGCCAGGGATGGTTCCAGGTAGAACCCTATTTGGGTTGTGCAGACAAGCTGAGTGGCCTTGGGCCTCCTCCTGCACCTCTGGTTCTCAAGAAAATGCTCAACCACTCTTGGGTTCTGTTGTCATGTACACACTGCCTGTATACAGTACCATGATTATTTTTGTGTTGTCCCCAAAGACCCCCCTCAGAATCCTTCAATTCCTACCCTCTGGTCCTCTCCATTTTATCTATGTTTTTCCTTTGTCAAATTTTGTGTTTAATTATAACCAATTATATATAAAGAAGTTCACTGAGCCAGACCCCAAGAGGCCTCTAGACGTGGGAAAAGGATTCTTCCCCTCAGACTGGGTACAACTGCATCTCTTTCCCACCCAGCATACTGTCTGAAAGACATTTGGCACAGCCACAGCGAAGTCATTCTAAAGTAAAGGATTCCTATTCAAATGGGAAATTCTTCTTCTTCCCTCATCCTTCCTTTTCACCATCTAAAATGTCTCTCTGCTCTTTGCTTCCCATTTCCAGCTTTAGCAAGGATGGTGTGTGCCCTTGTATGAGTTGAGTTGTAATCTCACCTCTTGTTAAAGTGGGTAGTTGTTTGTACACGGGGTATTTTAATGCTCTCATGCTAGGCTTGCCATGATGTTTCTTTCTTCTTTAAATAGGCATGGTTGTGTTTTAGGCATAAATGCTGTGTTAGTTAAACTGCTGTGATTCTGCTAAATAAGTGAAAGGACAGTGATGGCTATGGTTGATTGACCTTCAGTATCTATTCCACCATTCTGAATGAGTTCTTCTATTACAGTGGCTGCTAAACTCAACTCTCATTTCTCTGACTCCCTTGCAGCTAGGGTACTGGATAAGGAATAGGTTCTGCCAACTAGCTACAGTACTCCATGCAAGTAGACTAAGGCCCTTTCCCTGCAACTCTGGCTTTTGAGCATCTCCCTGAGAACCAAGCATTCCTGCTTGTCCTACCTCAAAGTCTTGCCCAGAGAAATCCTGGAACAACTGTCAGCAAGCATGGCTGTGTAGATACTGGGTTATCTACAGCAGCCTTCCAGTGTTGCCTTGTAGGTATCAAGAGGTAGTGGCTGTGGTGGTGAAAATGACAGATTCTTGATCCCTGAATCTATCTAGGGCCACCACAAGGGTTTCTTAATTCATCAGCTTCAGATTCATCCACTGTAGGTGGCAGCTCCCCCACTAGGTCATTCTGGTGTTGTTCTAAGAGTCATTTTAGAAGGTACAGTCTAGAGCCTGCTGCTTCAGCCCTTCTAACAAATTTAGCCATCTAACTCCTGATAGTAAATAATATTTCTGTTTAACATGGGTATAATTGTTTCTATTTCTTACAACTGAACTTTCTTTTAAATAGGAAGCTTTAAAAGAAAAAAAAATGGAGAACAATGGAAAAAACTTTTACTTTTTGCCCATGGAGAGGGGTAGTCATAACACTCTTCTTGCTAAAATGCCTATAAAAAGCTAAAAAGGTTATTTCCTTATGCCAGTATTTATTCCAGTTTGGACGGAGGACTTAGACTTAAAATTTGCCCTAGGAAAGTTGAATTGTCACTTAACAAGCATTTATTTTGTGCCAGGAATTGTACCAAGCACTGAGGTCAAATGAGGAATGAACATAATCCTTGCCTTCCAGGTACTTGGGGCAAACATCCAAAGAAGAAAACAAAATAAAATGAAGTAACTTGGAAGAAGCATTTTAATCAAAGTTTTGGAATTAGATCAAGCTTAAATTGTGATTGATGACCGTTAAAATTAACCAATTATGCTCAGTTGTTCCCTCTAATCCTTTTTGGAACTGACATGAGTCAGTAGATAGGTAGGTAGCCTTGACTATGTGCTTTACTGAAAAGCTTGCTTCCTGATCATCTTCTCCAAATGGGGTGCTTTGGCTCATATCCTTTAGCAAAGAATTTTATTTTTCCTTTTTAAATGTCTGAAAATTTTATTATTCCAAACTAGATTTTAGGTCCATTGCAGACGCTAGAGTTTGGAATGTGATATCAAGGTACCTACTATCAACTGGACAGAGCCTCGCAGTTCTGGGAAAAGTTAAAGCATCCTGAGGGCTGAAGTTATAAAACTAAAGTTTTCAAAGTACAACAATAAAGTGCCATGACTAGTGCAATATCCATATACTCAAACGTTTTTTTATAATATTGATCAATTGAGCCGACTACTTATTTTAACATGTATAAAATAAAACTTTTCATCCCTCTACCCCCAAACCTTCCCTTTCCAATGCTGAACCTCCAGCATGTAATATAGACCCTACCACATAGCAGGGCCAAATAAATATTTTTTTAAATATATTTTTTCATTGATTTCAGAGAGGAAGGGAGAGGGAAAGAGAGATAGAAACATTAATGATGAGAGAGAATCATTGATGGGCATCAAGGCCACAATCTGGGCATGTGCCCTGACTGGGAATTGAACTGTGACCTCCTGGTTCATAGGTCCACACTCAATCCCTGAGCCATGCCAGCTGGGCTTTTAAATGTTGAGTAAATGTTTTAACAGGTTCCTTTTAGCTACTGGGTGAAGAACAGGCTGTGGAGGGGTCAAGATGGGAAGCAAGGTGGCCATTTAGAGGGCCGCTATGGCAATCTAGGTGAGAGGTGGTGATGACTTGGATTAGGGTGGTTGATAGAGGCGATAATAAGTAATCTGATTTGGGATCTCTTTAGAATGTAAACCTGTCAGGACTTGCTGATGTATTGGCTGTGGAGTGTGAGAAAAGAAAGGAGTCAAGAATGACTCTGAAATCCATGGCTGGAGCAATTAGATGAATCATGGTCCAGTTACAGGAACTCCAGGCTCAGGCAGGTATGTACTTGGCCTGAACAAGGAAAAGCAAGGAGGCCAGTGCGTGAATAAAGAGGAAAATGTGGTGAGCTGAGGCCAGAGAGGCAGCTGGAACCTGATCCTGGGGAGCTTGTCAGCCAAGGTAAGGCCTTTGAGTGCTGTTCTAAGTGATGGGAAGCTCTTGGAGGGTTTTGCACATGTTGTAACATGATCTTGCTTGCATTTTAAAAGGATCACTCAGGCTGCATGTGTGGAAAATCAACCATGGAACACAAGAAACCAGGAAACCAGCTAGAGGTTATAGCAGTGGACCAGGTGGGAGAGAGCGGTGGCTACGGTGGGGATGAGACAAATCAGCTTGTGTCTCCACCCTGCGTGAAAACTTGGTTCCTTAACACACCACACTCCCTTCCTCCTCCCGTCTGTTTCCTCTGGCTGGACTGCATGCCACTCGCCAGCTCACTGCTTTCAAGTCTCTGCCTAGACTTTCGATTCCCATAATTACAGGCTGTTGTTGTTCCTTGTGATTAATCCCCTATCCCAGTGGTCAGCAAACTCATTAGTCAACAGAGCGGCAAACCTCGGCTCGTGAGCCTATTTCAGCTCACAAGCCATAGTTTGCCCATCACTGGCCTAGATTATCACTTACTTTCTTGGGAGGTCTTCTCTTTACACCTTCATGAGTTTAGTGACAAGTATCCTCTCTCTTGGTCCCTTCCCCTCTTCATTCTTATTTATAGCATGCACCACTCCCTGTTCTATGTTTCATTTACTTGTTTTTATCATGGCTCCCCCACTAGAAGGTAGGTGCCTGAGGGCAGGGGCTTTGCTCGCTCACACCACCTGCCTCTATGGAACACACAAAGCACTTGGGTGAGAGCTGGGAAGGGTTTCTTTATATGAGAAAAGGGTTTCCCATGCAAATATGTAGTGTAAACCTGGTTAAAGGGCAGGGGGGATATTTGAACTATACTAGGGAATTTTTCTACTTTATTTTTATTTATTTGACTTCTCAGACAAAATATACTCAATTAATTATTCAAGGATAGCTGACACACAATATTAGTTTCAGGGAAGTTTCTATTTTAAATATCCACTGATACCCAGCCAACTTGGATGGAAGCACCAGTAGGTTGGTACTTACTAGTATATATATGTGAGCAGTCTCTGGCATCTAGACAGAGTCTAAATGAAATTTTTACTTATTTGTTTTAAATAACTTATAAATGGTTCATCTTCTAAAAAGTAGCATATCCACACATACATATTTCTACACAAATGTCTCCATGGAGCATATGTAGGCTTTTAAAGAAATTAATTCTAATGTAATCATCTTTTTCCATTTTCTTTTTATGGTCAGCCCTGGCCCCATTTCCCCCCCACCTTAATGCCTTTAACATAGAGTATGTTTTTCCATATTTTTCTCTGTGCTCATACAATGCTATATAGACCATATACACCTCCATACACTGGAGGGAGTGCCGTCCATTGTTTTGCAAATGTGGGATCATTTATTCACCTTTACCCCAAATCTAACTTTTCTCCCTCAATACCACCTCATAGAAATTCCTCTAAGTTATCTGGCATAGCTCCGATTTTCCTTGTTCCTTGGTTTTATACTATTCCATGTGTGGGATATGCAGTAATTTTTCCAGCTCTGCCCTCTTGGGAGGCTTTTCTCTGTTTCCTGGCATTTGCTCCTTTGAACTGTGCCACAACACTCAGCCTTGAAATGTACAGGTTCAGAGCCGGAGAGGAAGTTGGATTTTCTTCATTCAATCCCATAATTTTACAGTGGCGGCGATGAGGATCAGAAAGGGAAAGGAATGTGCTCAAGATCACATAGGTGTTTACTGAGTATTTGTCAAAAGGTTGAATAGCCATTATTTCACACCATCTTCACAAGCGGGGCAAGTATTATCATGTCAAACTTAAAGGCCCAGAAACTAAACAAGCAGGCTCATTGTCTTGACTTCATGGGGCTAAACCAGGGAGTGTAGCCGGGGACTCTGACTCCTGACTCCCAGTAGCTTCTTCTAGCTAACTTGGATGGAAGCACCAGTAGGTTGGTACTTACTAGTATATATATGTGAGCAGTCTCTGGCATCTAGACAGAGTCCTTATCAGTGCCATTCACACAAAACCTCCACAGGGCAGCCTTCTGTTCCTTTATTTTGGACCCTGTGCACAATTCCTGAAAGAAAGGTTTGCTAAAAGAATGACACAACTTAGATTTGCCCATAATCCAGGCCCCACGTCCTCACCCATCAGAGTGAATCATGGCCACGGTGGTTAAAACCAGTCTTTGGAATCAGACAGACTTAATTTTGAGTGCTGGTCCCATCACGAAGTCTGTGACTTTCGGCAGAGGACCGAGCACCCCTAAAACCCGGTTTTCTCATCAGAAAGCAAGGGGTGGAATGATACAGCGCATACCTTTTGGCCATTGTTAGTGTTAGATGACATCAAGCATGTGAACTAATAGGAAGTGTCTGGCACATTGCAAGCTCTCAATAAATACTAGCTATTATTTTGGATGCCGTGACTCGGTGGTCCCACCCAACTGAACTGGCAGATATTCTCCCAACTTAACTGTTCTTTCCTGGGTTGGAAAAGCCTTTCTCACGTACAGGTCCAGGGCAGTTAGGATGTCCTTGCTGGTGGTCTTGTTTCTTCACCGAGGGAAAATCAGGGGGACAGGAAGGCCCCAAGAGCCTTCTCTTTTTTTTTTTTGCATTTGCAGTGACATGAAGTGAAGGGAATCTGTCCCTTGAATGAACAGAGTAGGAACATTCCGAGCCTCTCGAGTGTGCGTGCCTGTGTGAGACACGGATAGTGCAGGCATTTTTCAGCAACAGAGCATAACTGTCAATGCATGTGTTACAGCTATTTTAGTGCCTTCTCCCCTCCTGGAGGAAAGCCATTTTCAAGCCAGTTGCTTATAATGCATCAAGTGATGAAATACAGATAACAAATTGTGCATTTGTTTGGCTTCATGCTTATTACACCCCCGGTTCTGGAAAGCATTGCACTTAGCCCCTTAATAATCTCTCTCCTGAGATCAATTACCAGGATTTATCTGGTTCCTGGAGCATAAAAGTGTTTTATTGTTTTTATTTTTGCTCCAAGTGAAGTGTGAGGGGGGAGGCCAGGTTTAAAGGCACTGTCCCAGGCAGGAGTGTGAAGCTGGGGTCACTGGCCCTGCTCTTCTGTCTCCTGGGCCCTCCCAAACCGGAAAGTCGGAGACGTTTGGGACCGTCTCCTCGGAGGAGTGACCCGGTCCAGCTGTTCCCATCTCTGGTTAGCTGCTCAGAGAATGCAGGCGTGCAGGTGCCTGGGAAGGTGGGTGCTCCTTGAGGGAAGAGGCTAGAAAACAGGGCTGGGTTACCATTTCAGCCCAAATCATTTTTCCTCTAAAGTTTCCCTGTAATCCAAACCAGTTGAGCATTCGAGAAGAAGTAGGTACCATGAAAAGGGGTAATGGAATTAGCTTTCATGTTTTTCCAGGACTCTAAACCATATTTCCTGTCACAACTGTACATTATTAATACAAGGCATCTGTTAGCACAGGACTGCCCGAAAATGTGCACCCAAAACCTTACATCTGGTTTCGATAATTTATTTCTGACATTTGTAGTTGCTGGTGGTGGTGGTGGAGGGGCGGGGGAGGAGGATGGGAAAAAGAGGGGAATTAAACCAAGATGTAGCCTTTAACCCATCAGCAGCTCCTAGTCGGAGCCAAAAGCCGGAGTTCTTAACGTGGTTTTTGCATTAGGTAATATAATTATATTAATTTAGCAGCAAATACCATGACTCCAGGCCTGGTGGGTGTGGGTCCACGCTGGCTTTTATCCTGCCTTCTCTGGCTGCGGCAATTAGCTTCCTCTCAAGAAGGGGATTAGCAGGACCACCCCCCAGCGGCGGGTTGCGGGGCGCTCTCAGAGCTGTCAGGTGTCGTTTGGCTCCCGGGGCCCCTTCCCCCGCCCACCCCGCCCCTGCAATTAGCTCCCTCCCAGCTCTGTGCCCGAGACAAAGCGGCCTGTTCCCGGGGTGTCCGACCTCCACCCCTCGAGGGCCCAGCCCGGGTTCCTCCAGCAGGAATCGCCCCAGGCACTGGGAGCCCGAACTGGCCGGGCCAGAGACCCGCCCCAGACTTTCCACGATCAGATTTCAGCTCCACTAACGAGGGGGAAAGAAAGAAAGAAAGAAGCGATCGCCCCAGCTGGAGCCTCGCGGGGCCGGGCGGGAGGGGATGCCTGGAGGCCCTGGGCTGGACTGGTGTCTGCAGCCGATGATCTGTCCCCACCCTCCGTTATCCCGCCGGAACCCGGGCCAGTGTCCGGATTGTCCTCAATAGGACACTCACCAAAGGGGACATCCCATCCGTGGCCTTTGGGGCACTGGGAACTGCCTTTTAAAAAAATGCTTTTTATTATTATTTTTTTTTTTGAGAGAGAGAGAGAGAGAGCGAGGCAAAAAAGAGTGAGAAACATTGACATCAAGGCTGCTTCCTGCACCCCCCCCCCCTCCACCTCCCCATCCTGTTGGGGCTTGAACTTGAGTGAGGACCAGGAACAGCAACCCTTTGGACAGGGAGGAAGCCCAACCACTGAGCAACACACCACCAGCCAGCGCTGGGTATGTGTGTGTGGTGTGTGTGTGTGTGTGTGTGTGTGTGTGTGTGTGTGTGTGTTTTCGTAGCAACAGAAGTTCCTTTCTAGACTCATCAGCTTAGAAACACAGGTTCTCTGTTTCATTATTAGAACCTCAGAGATCACCAAGGCCAACAGCCTCTCCTTTCCCGGAGGAGGGAACTCACAGAAAGCCAGCGGGGCTCTGTGTCTTGCTCTGGGTCACGCAGTTCACGTGTGTGGTACTTCTGGGACTAGAGGGACCAAATCAGCCCAGCGCTTTCGGCAGCTACGCTATGAAAGGAAAAAGAAAAAGGAAAAAAAAAAAAAGAAAGCTTGGCTCTGGGGGAGACATCCAGGCCTGGACAGCCTGAAGCCTGAAGTGAGGCTTCGTCTGGGGTTCAGATTTTCCTGGAGCCGGTCCACCAGCGGTCAGGCCACATGTGAGTAATAAAGGATTGAGTGTTGTAGGCTTCAGGCTGATCCCCCTCTCCTTGGCCCCCTTCTCCGGCCTTCACTTCCTTTTGGAGTCCCTACTGACTTCTGGGTGTCCACCATAAGCCCCGCTGGAAAAATTTCAGCTCCATCTCAGAATAAAAGGAATGAAAACCCGGGGAAAGGAGCCAAAGAGGAAAGCCACAAATACGCATCTGGCCGCGGGAGACGGAGCAGCGCCAGGAGTCTGTGGCCATGCACCCTGACGGCTGTTTGCAGATGTTTAGCTGCCAGAGGCTCCGGTGCCCTCCCTGGGCCCATTTCTGAGAAATGAGAGCAGCCGGGAGAAAAGGCCCATCTTCCCCATGGAACTTCTCCCCACTGCCCCCCCCCCCAAGTCCTCCAAGTCTCTGCAGACGGTGGGGAAGAGCCAGAGCTGTGGGAGTCAGCCCCGTGGGAGCTGGAATCCTACCTGCACAGCTCATCAGCTGGGCCCGGAGCAAGACCTCACCTCTCTGGGCCTCGGTTTTTTTTCTAGTCACACGGGGGACAATAGCACTGTTCCCAGGGCCACACTGACTTTCAGGGTCCCTGGCATTTTTGCCTTTGTGACCATGGGCACCTTTCCTTCAAAGGAGTTTTTTTTTTCTTTTTCAGTCCTGGCTGATGTGGCTCAGTGGGTTGGATGCAGGCCTGTGCACGGAAAGGTTGCCATTTCGATGGATTCCTGGTTAGGGTACATGCCTGGGTTGCAGGCTCCCATGTAGGAGGCAGTCGGTCATTGTTCTGCTCTCACATCCATGTTTCTCTCTCTCTCTCCCCACCCCTTTCCTTCCATCTCTCTCTAAAAATCAATAGAAAATCTTTTTTTTAAAATTTAATAATATATTTTATACTGCATTGATACAAAGACGACTATACTAAATATATGCTGAACATTGTTTATCTAAAATTTTATTTTTCCTCTGTTTCTGCCAAGAACACATTTCCGTGAGCCCCCAAAAGTTCTGTGGGCCCTCAGCGTGGATAATGGATGTCAGCCCTGTGTGTGCGTATACCTCCCAGCTGTGGGAGTAGCCAAAACTAAGACATAGGGGAGATACTTATTGTGTTTGAGGAATTCCAGCAGAGGAACTGTGGAGCAGAGAGGGTAATGAGGTAATGAGTGAGGATGGGGGTAAGAAGGAGAGTAACAACAGGCATAGACTTTCACAGACTCAGCATCCGGCCCCCAGCAGAAGGTGGCTGTGCTGGACTTCCCAGCATTCGGTGTGTTCTCTGCACCACCAGGCGTGTCTTCCTTCCACTCCCTGACCTCACCCCCAGGCCAAGTACCAGTAAGTGAGGCTCACCTGCCTCTAAAGTCCCCTCTCCTCCATCCCTCTTCACAGGCAGGCATCTGTTGGGCCCTGTGCCTTCCCCTCCTGCCAGGGGAGCTCTCAGGCCCCGGAGGCTCCCTAGTCGTTCAGCCTCCTAAAACCCACATCTGGCCATGTCCTCTCCCTGGGGTGGCCTTCAGCTTCACAGCCTCAGGGAGAAAGCGGGCAGGAGGGGGGAAAGCAGCTCTTGCAGGATATTTGCTTTTCTCCAGCCTGAAGTCACAGGGCTGGATCCTGCACTCCCCCCCAAGGTGGGGGCAGGGACACTCAGGATTCTCTCCAAGCTACCAGGCAACTGGCAGGGACTAAGAGCTTATGTTTCTAAAGAGGGGGCGGCTGGTGTTTATCAGAGCTGATGTGTGGGCTCCAGACAGAGGCTGAGGCCTGCCCCACGCCCTGTGGAGGCAGGAAGTTCCTTGCTGGCTTTGCAGGAGCACAGGCAGGATCCGGGGAGCATTGCTCACACATTTCTCCATCAGAGGTTGCCAGATTCCTTAACAGCTAATTAGCGAGGAGTCGCTACTGTGATGGGCACTGACCTGGGCCTTCCCCCGCCTCCTCCGAGCGGTTAAGGCTCCTGGAAGGCCAGCTACACTCTCCTGTGGCTGTATTTTCTGCCATGGCAACGGTTTCTCCAGGAGTCCTCTCCCCGGCTTGGCCTTTCCTCCGAAAACCAGCTTTCCCCTGACAAGTCTGCAGCTCAAAAGGAACCGGTGCCTCTTAACTGTTGAAATCAGGCGCATCTGGAAGCAGTAAACTTTTCAACAGGCTGAGAGGGAGAGAAGACATATTGTAGGGGATGGGTTCACCTCTGGGACTAATTATTCTTTATATTTCACCCGTCACATTTACAATCTTCGTCAGAGCAAAGAGACAATAAATGATCTCATTAAAACCCAGAAGGATGCTTCTCCCCATCAAGAAGAACCTCCACTCAACACCTCCTTCTCTGACAAGCGCCGTGTCAGGGAGGCTGGCACTGGGGCCCGGAGCCGGGGACGGGGGGCGGGGCTCTGTCAAGTGTGTTTCCTTGTTGGAATTATGGCATCTTTTTTTTTTTCCATCCCTGGAAATATCCTCCTGAGTCTGAAATCAAAGTCTCCTCTGGCCACATGTTCCCCAGAAGCGGGCTCCTGTGAGGGAGACAGTAATTGGGAGCTGGTACCGGGTTGTGGTTTAAACAATTATCTTGGAGGAATCCTGAACCAGTTCTACTTCTGTCTTTCTCTCCTTATCGAAAACTCATCCTCGTAAAAAAAATTCCAGAACACACAGAGTCAGATCCTTCTGGGGCTGGAGTGATCCCAGTAAAGCCCCGGCTGTGATGTCAGGGTCTGAGCAGGGTCCCAGCCATATAAAGGGGTGACCCAGATAGGGTCATGGCACCCTGTCACCCTCCCAGTCTATACCTCCTGCTTCTCTACTGGGCACAGGGACCTTTGGGCAACTTAGAAAGGACCCCCCTACTCTTAACCACCCCTCATCTGTGGGATGTGTGCAGGGCAAGAAGTTTTCTCTGCAATGTTGTCAGGTATTGGCCTGAGGTGTCCTTGTAGGTGGGCACTCCTTCGGCCAAAGGGAACTGGGCCTTCCAGGTTGCTGCTTCCTAAAGACAGATCAGCAGCATTAATATCACTTGGGAGCTCCTTTACACACAGACTCTCCTCACCCCTCCCGCCCAGACACGCTAGACATTTTAACAAGGCCTGTAGGTGATCTGTATGAACACTGTGGCTCGAGAGGTAATGCCCACCTAGTACCAATGGTTCTCAATCTTGCTTGGTTCAGTCACCAGTAGGGCTCATTAAAAAGCCGGATGCAGGATCTGACCCTCCCAGTTGCTGATTCAGGAGGTTAGAGTGGCTGAGACTTTGCATTTCTGGTAAGTTCTCAGATGGTGCAACTGCTGCTGGTCCCGGTAGGGGCCACACTGAGCTGGTTCCCAAGCCTAATGGCACAATGAACACGTAAGGAATCATGTTTAAAAATACAGATTCCTGCCCCAGCCGGTTTGGCAAGGAGGATAGAGTGTCAGCCTTCGGATGGAAGGGTCCCAGGTTCGATTCAGATAAAGGGCATAGCCCTCTGTTGCAGGCTCCATCTTGCCTGGGTGAGTGCGGGAGGCAGCCAATCGATATGTCTCTCTCATGTCGATGTTTCTCTCTCTGTGCTTCTCTTCCTCCCTTCCACTTCCTCTAAAAATAATGGGAAACTATCCTCGGGTGAGAATTATAAAAAAAAAAAAAAGGCAAGGTGTGTTTGGGGCAAGAAGGAGGAATGGTGGAGAGGATTCGTGAGCTCCATGGGAGGAAATTCAAAGATCTTATAATGTAGTAACAGGGTGGTTAGAGCAAAGTACATTTGTCCAGCACTTTCCAGTTTGCAAAAACACTTTGACAATCTCTCGTTTATTCTTTGCAGATGAAACACTTCTTACGAAGGAGGAGGCAGCTCAGACTCTGAGAGGAAACGTGATTTTTACCTAACGTTTTTTAAACAGAGGGTCAGCCAGGATTCGAACCCAGGAATTCCGAAGCCACAACCCAAGCTCTCCTGCCTCATTGCAACCTGCATTACAAAATCATTTTAAAGACTGCTGAGTCCATTTCAAGTATTTTTAGTTTCTCGATCGTAACTGAGTCACCTGCTCATTGGGTCTCCCAGTGGCGCTTCCCCGGTCCTCTGGAGCCAGTTAATGAACAGATAAGATGGTTCTGAACTGAGCAGCATCCATTTCCACGCAGGCTGTACCCGACAGTACTTAGAAGCGTGCCAAATAGACTGAGCGCGCCTTCTCTGATCTTGCCTAGCCTTTCAATTTCCCTTTTTAAACAGGTTTTTTTAACAAAAGTAAAAAAAGACCAACCTTTTCTTCAAAGGTCAAAATGATCAGATTTAGATTTAGCTGCGTCCCCGAATGAATGCGTTCACTGTGTGTAGGCATCCCCCATCCCCATCACTGCCACAATGCCCAGCGATGCTTTTTCCGTCCAAGAAAAGGCATCTGCTTGCATTGTGAATACTAGTTGTTGAAGATGAAACACCCCCATCCCCCCAAAAAAAAACACAGAGTATGCCTCAGGCCATATCAATTAAATTAAAAAAAAAAATCTACACCTTCCCCTGAATCTGTCCTCAGATCCTTTTAAAAGTGCAAGTTGAGACGAGGTTTTCTAAGCTGGCTGGAACCAAGAACAATGCCCTGTGGTTATGGGTGTGGGAGTGGGTGTGGCTTGTCATCTGGCAGCTTTTGAACAGGTGTCAAAAAAGGGCCATTTTGAAATAAATGCTCCTGCAGCCTGAAGAGAGCAGTGCCTGGGTCAGGAACGTCCAGGGGTCTCTTTGCAAGAGACAAAGGCGACAAAGGAGAGTGGAGCTGGCATGATCCCATTGACTGAGCATCTCTCCCAGAGGTGTTTCTGGAAGCACCGAGATCAAATTACTGAGCCATTTTCTGCCTCACAATTGCCTAGTTAGGCTTTTCCCGTGTAAAACTTTCTTCTTTCAAAGTCTAGTGCTACATTTATTTTCCCTCCCCCCTTCTCTGACAGGGGTGGGAATCGAGGTGTCATTAGCCATCGCACAAAGCGAGCCAAGGGTGCCTGTGCGTTAGATCACATGTCATAACCAGGAAATATTTTTAGAAATTAAAAAAAAAGAAAAAAACCTCCTGGGCAAATGGTGTCGATCTTGTTCTGTTTGGGGAAAGTGGCTCATCAGAGTAAATGCCTCTTTCTCTGATGCCTTAAGTATCCTCTCTGCCTCAGATGAGCGGGTTATTAAGGTAATGTTACCCTTTATTGCTGAAAAGCAGTGTAAATAGACACCCAGACTACAGACATTGCCTGCTTTCAAACTGCAGAAATGAGCCACTTTCTCTCACAATTTCCTTTTCCGCCAAATAGCATATCCTACTTACTTGAGGGAATAGTCACCTTCTTATCATGACCACACCCATTTTCTCAGACAGAAAATGCTGGCAAAGTAAATGTAGCTATTATGTGGGCCAGTCTTTGAGTTTCTTCCTGCTCCTGTGTGTTCGGCTGTGTGCTCACTGCCCACCGTTCACTGGGTCACATACAGAAAATGCTGCCTCTTCCCTCCTGAGCCCTCTCTGCAGAGTCAGGGAGCTCTCAGTCCTGGGATGAGCGTGCCTCTTGATTGACAGGGAAGGCAGAACATCTTCCCAGGAATCTCTGAGACTGAGGGAGGAGACAAAGCCCTCTGGCCTTGTAGAGCAATTAGCTGATGGAGAAGGCACAGCTTTGACAATGAGGAAACTTACATATACTGTATGTACATATATCCACACAATGCATATATACAGGCACATACATATGCATCTAATTTTCAACTAAATATTATATATTAATAAATATATATTTTGTTTTTAAATATATATATATATTTAAAATATATTTTATTGATTTTTCACAGAGAAGAAGGGAGAGAGACAGAAAGTCAGAAACATCAATGAGAGAGAGACATCGATCAGCCGCCACCTGCACGCCCCACAGTGGAGATGTGCCCACAAGCAAGGTACATGCCCCCGGCCGGAATCAAACCAGGGACCCTTCAGTCCACAAGCCGACGCTCTATCCACTGAGCCAAACCGGTCTCGGCTAAAATATAATTTTATTGATTTCAGAGAGAAAGGGAGAGGGACAGAGAGAGAGAAATATAAATGATGAGAGAGAATTACTGATTGGCTGCCTCCTGCACACCCCATCCTGGGGATCAAGGCCACAACCCGGCATGTGCCCTAACTGGGAATCGAACTGCAATCTCCTGATTCCCCTGCCCCCATGCTCAACCACTGAGCCACACCGTCCGGGGAATATATTTTTTCTTAGAACACATAGGAAAATGGCATGATGAAAAATACTGGGACTTGAAGCTAAGGGCACAATTAGGATCAGTTGACCTAAATGATGGGATTAGTGTGGGAGAAGAGGTCTTGAACGAAGAGGTAGGGTGGTGGTACCTCCCAAGTGCTTAATGTTAAAGTCTAGGAAACTTGCTTCTTCCGAACAGAAATGCCTTCATAATCAAAGCACAATCGCTTTACCCAACCCACTGCAAGAGGATAAACAAGTTTGATGTAACCTCCAAACCTATTTTCTGTTGTAAGTTCTGTTTATTGAATAAAATAGCAATTCAACATGTTTGCAAATCCTGGTGCTGTTAGATGCCAGCGCTGGCAGAGGTCCATGTGTTTACTGCGTGGCTCCCCCAGTACGGCTCTGCTCTCTGCAGAGCATCCGTGTGGAATCCCAAGCAGCTGCAAGTAGTAAGTTGAAAGCGATCTTGGCTAATCTTCCAGGGGGCTGTGTGGCATGGTGGAAACTGGTTCCAGACATCGAAAGGTACTTATTTCCAGGCTCAGGACTTGGAACAGCTTCTGGATTCTTGCTGTTGAAACGGATAAAAATTCAGAGCGAGGCCCGGTTTGTGATTCTGCCCATGTACGTTTAGTATCATCTGAACGTGACCCTGGATTTGTTTCACATTAAGAAACCCTTTCTTTTCAACATTTTTTGGGCCTGGTTCCCAGCCTCTGGGTAAAATACACAAAAGCAAAGATGTGGCGCGCTCGTGGAGTAAAATGGGAAGGCTAACCCTGCCTCCTCCAGCTTTCCCCAAGGATTCAAACATTTTTCAAAGGATGTATGGTCAGCCACGTCGAATGTAGAATTCACCTGCATGCGTTCAGCCAGAGAAAAGTTGAGCTTGTTTGCTTTTTTAAAAATAAAAGTACATTTTCAAGATGTAGATGCAGAATCAAAGGCTTTGGGGGTGGTCTACTAAGAAGTACATGTGATTTGGGAATTGCCCTGCCTAAGTAGGCCACTCTGAAATCAGGACGTTCTAGGCCCAGCATCACCCTACGTTTTGCACTGACCCCCACTCCCATCCCACCCTGTCCTGTTACAGCCCATAGAGGCCAGCCTATAGGCTGCATTCCTCTCCCTCGAGATAGGGATGGGAAGACCCTTTGCCTATTGCCTGTGGCTATGAGCACAGCCCTGACTATGGCTGCAAAATAGAAAAAAATAAAAATGGAAGCATATGAGTAGCCAGGCTGTCTGCTTGGTCCCTTCTGCCCTGGTCTTTGGCATTGAGGTAGGCCGAGCCTGTGTTCCAGCCGCCTAGCTGCCTGCTGCCAGTTCAGTTTCCCAGGACTTGGGTCTAATCCCAGTCTCACGCCTCACATGGGGCTGGCTGGTTCCCATTAGCATTTCAGTCTACCCCTAACAGTGAGCATCACCGTTGCCAAGAACTCATGAAACTGGATTCCCATTTGGCCCCTTCCGATCAGACCCTGCTGTATCACTTCGCCTGCCTGGTAACAGACAGTGGTGGTGCCACGTCTCTTAGACTGGCCTGTTGCTGCACAGGAAAGGCTACATCTGGTCCATATAGTCTGATTCAAGTTACCCTGTCCCCCCAGATTGTGGTGCAGTTGCCTCTAATCTGGAAATCTCGGTAATGCTAACCCACCTGCCCTTTCAGAATAGTTCCTTATAGTCATGACCTGTGGAGAAATCTTATCAGGTGAGGAGACTTTCAAAGAATTTTACGTACCTTTCAGAGTCTGCCCGGTAAAGTTCCCAAGAACATTCTAGAAGATTCTGTGGTTATGTTTGCTCAGTGGCTTAGTTCAACTCAGAGGTGATTTGAGAGATTTATGAAGGCCGTTTTCAAATGTGTTGGCCTGGCCAGCTTTGACTGGCCCTCAAAAGAATGCTCTGCCTTGGAGCAAGCCCACCTGGTCGGACGTAGTTACACAAATGGGTAGGGTCTTGCAAGTGGTTCATCAATTTACCCTACAGAGAAACAATTAGCCAAGTCTTTCATGGGGCCTCAAAGTGTACTGCTATTTCAAAACTATTTTCATTGAGACCTTCTGCCTGAAGGAAAATATTTAAATACTTGTTTTAAAAGATATTTTATTGATTTCAGAGGGAAAGGGAGAGGGAGAGAGAGCTAGAAACATCAATGATGAGAGAGAATCATTGATTGGCTGCCTCCTGCAGGCCCCCTACTGGGGATTGATCCTGCAACCAGGATATGTGCCTTTCACGGGAACGAACCTGGGATCCTTTTGTCCATAAGCTGGCTTATCCACTGAGCCAAACCAGCTAAGGCGAAGGAAAACACTTAATCTATTTGTTATGAAATGATAGGCTAGTGACATTCAAAACTGTTAACATTTAGACAATTTTCCTTTATTAATGAAGTTTTAATCTTTTCAAACCATTTAAAAATTAGTAATAATCTCTGTTAATCAAAATGGATGCAGGAACACAATTTATGAGTAGGTAATTATTCTTTCTTATTATGGAAAATTAGTTCAACAGACTCACATAACCAGCAATAACTTTGAAATATAGTTAATAACAAGTGCGTTCATGGTTTTTCACTATCTTGCTTATTTCCAATGAGAAGAATCAATATAAATGTCTCACATTAAGATTTGTATTTGTTCATTTCTGGTCTGTGCCAAAGAAATAAAACAGTATTCCCAACACTTACTATTTAAATTGCTTTCTTATCTTCAATATATTTTAGAAATAAATCACTGGTTCTGGTCTCATTCATTTAAAAAAAAAAGCTGTTATCACTTTAAGTCCTATTTTGGCTAAATTGTGTATACAAATAAATATAGATTCATTGAAAATCTACCATATACAAGTCACCAGAATTAGTCAAGAGAATCCTAATACTCGGCTGTTCAAGACCTTTCTCTTAATGATAAGGACCTTTTTGTTACAAGACCTTTCTTGTAACAAAAGAGATGAAACAGTGACTGTTGTGGCTGAGTTGCTGGTGAAAGGCCCAGAACCTGCATGACCTACTCCCCCAATCTCAAGGTCTCTCCCAAGGGTCACCTCTGAACACTTAGGCTACTAGGGAGCACATGAACACCATAGCCTGATAGGCAAGGTGTAAGTTATTTCAACCTTGGTTTTCCTTAGATACAGAGGGGGTCACCTTGACAGTAATAATCTGCGTTTTACTGACTCTTCTTGCCATGTGCTCAACGAGAACCTTCTATCTATTTCAACAAGGCCCTACCCACACTCCATAGGGTTCTGATGAACCATGATCATGTTATTACGGTCTACATATTCACTTTGATGCATCCCCTTTTCTCAATCCCCAACCCTATCCCATGCTCTCTGTCCGCAAAGACTCAGAGGGTACCTCTCCAGGGTCCCAGCTTCTAGCCACAACAGTTAGAATTCTAACATCCAAGTCAAGGCAATTAAATCTAAGGACCAAAGCTGCCGATCCATGAGGGCCAGAATGCCTGTGTCCTGCTGGTCCCTTGAGGATGTGAGAATGCTACTCTTGCCTCAGGCCTCAGAGAGTCCTTCAGAAAGACCAATGCTACAGCTTTGGTTCACAGTTTCTTACCTATAGGACTCAAGTACCAAGCTAAGGTACCAGGTAGGAAACAAATCTCATGCTGGCCTCTCATTTTCACTCTCCCCAGTGGTTCCTACATTTCCTCCTTTCTCCCCCATACAACCAACTTGCAAATGGACTCTTCTTGTCTACCCGGCAGTTTAGATACATTCTCAGACATGTATGAACCTGTTTGGGCTCAAGGTGGAATTCTAACCAAGTTTGATATCAGCTGTCCTGCTTTCTTTAGAATGACACCATGGACTTGTTTAAGCCATGGCTCTGAGCCCAGCCCTGGGGGTGCCATAAGCTCTGATGGAAAGATGTGCTCAGCATATAAGACAATTTCAGGAAATGCATTAATCCTTTTGGCCCTTAGAATGAATGTGCTACCCAAAGGGCAACTACTGTCTTTATTATATTTCCCGGAAAACTAGGAAGAAAAACAAACAAACTAACAAAACCACAAGAGCTATTTCCTGGCTCCTCCAGCAACTCTAACTAGTTTTGAGTGGTTGTTTTTTATTATCTCCTCTTTAGGGAACACATTAAAGTTGTGTGTTTATTTCTGCAACATTGAGCAACACAAAGAGAAAGCCTCCCAAAGGGTGGTCTTGTTTCCCATCCAGATATATGCCAACAGCCACATGAAAAGGAGAAATAAATCTGAAGGCATGGTACTGTGCAATAGATCTGCCTTGTAATATATAATTGCATTTCTATTTTAAATTCATTGAAGGTATAATTGTCTCCACCTCCATAAAAAGTCACCCCCCCGCTCCGCCCCCAAAAAGACCCAGGTGATAAAGTGATAAGTCTTGTTTACCTAATATATCCGTTGTATAGAAGTTCCCATTTGGGGGTTTCTCAAAGTGGGGGCACATCTGTATTTTTTCTTGATGTTTATGTGATTCAGTCCAAATCTTAGGGACTCTGTGATAGCTGTACTCGACCAATGTCATCCTTCCCCATCTCTCTGAGAGTATAAGCAATATGGCTGAACTGAGGAATTAGATAGATACCCTGGCCATGGCCTCCTTGCTGGGTCTAGCCTAGTCCTGGCCTTCACGCCCGGTTACCCAGGCCATTTATATGTAGACGTCAGTCGATGAGGATCTCCTACTCAGCCCTGCTCCTGAGATCTGAAAGAAGTTTGTGTAAGGGGGAAAGAAGCAACAAACCTGGGCTATCAATACCCATGGGCTTAAACAAGTCCATGGGTCGTGGAACCATTCCTGTGCTACCCGGTTGCAGGTTCCTGCCCTATTTTTCCTGGTGGGTGGCCCATGGGATTTCCAGGGGATTGTTCATAGCCCGGATGGTAACAGAAACCACTTAGCCCACATGTTTCCCCAGAAGGAGATCCTGCTCCTTATCCGTGTGCACGGGCCAATCCCAGAGCTCAGGACAAGGTGCCCTTGGGATGAAAGGACTTCCTAAAGAGAAAAATCAGGGACAGCCCAGGGATAGATGCCAAGGTTTTGACTGTACATCTGTCAGTGTCTCTGCTGAAAGCGAGGGCAGCTCTCGTCCTTCCTTCCTGAGCCCTCAGGGTTACCACCTCTGGCTGTTGTCTCTCTCTAGTGTTTTTCATGCTCATAGTTGACTTGAGGCATTTTGTCCCAGGGTCAAACTTCCTTTCCTCATTCTGTTAACCAGACTGGACAGGCTACTCTATTGTTTCTCTAGGCCAGTGGTTCTCAACCTTTCTAATGCCGCGACCCTTTAATACAGTTCCTCATGTGGTGGTGACCTCCAACCATAAAATTATTTTCATTGTTAATTCATAACTGTAATTTTGCTACTGTTATGAATCATAATGTGAATATCTGTGTTTTCCGATGGTCTTAGGCAACCCCGCTGCTGTAGAGCCTAAGACCATCGGAAAACACAGATATTTGCATTATGATTCATAACAGAGGCAAAATTACAGTTATGAAGTAGCAATAAAAACAATTTTATGGTTGGGGGTCACCACAACATGAGGAACTATATTAAAGGGTCGCGGCATTAGAAAGATTGAGAACCACTGCTCTAAGCACTAACTACTGAGACTGGCTTTTAAGTTTCTGGCCCCAATGTGTATCTGTAGAGAAGTGCTGAGGAAACTACAAGTGTGTCTCTCATCTGGCCAAGTTCTGGTGAGAACCCAGTTTCTGGCTTGCAAACACCTGCTTTCTTGCTGGGTCTTTAATGACAGAGAGAGTGTGTACACTCTGGTCTCTTCCTCTTCTTACAAGGACACTAATCCATCATGGGATTCTACTGTCGTGACCTCATCTAAACCTAATTAGCTCCCTTAGGCCCCAATTCCTAATACCATCATGTCGGAGGTTAGAATTTCAATATATGAGCTTCAGAGGGACACAGCCACTGCTCCATAGCACTGATCCATAAGCCACCCTCCATCACAGTGGGGGAGAGACCCTGACACAGGACATCAGCAGAGAGAATACATTCTAATAAAAGCTAGTCATGGCTACACCTAGAATGCAGGAAACCTATTTTCTTTTCCCATTGGCTCTCCTTTGGGTCACACTGGAGACAGCTTTGAGGCATCCTTTTTGAGGGCTTTTAAAGACTGGTTTCAGTTCCTTAATCCAACATTTCCAGATTCTTCAGCAATCTTTCTTCTGCCAATAATACTATCATGTCATTGTGCTAAAGAGACTCTTTTCCAAAGTGAAGAAGGGATGGGACAAAGGTAGTGAAGAGAACTGGGAAATACACATGTATTTGTTTCCTACAGCTGCTGTAACAAATTATCCCAAACTTGGTGGCTTACAACAATAGAAATTTAGTCTCTCCCAGGTCTGAAATCCAAAATCAAGGCATCAGCAAAGTTGACTCTTTCAGGAAAATCTGAAAGCAAATGCATTCCATGCTTCTCTCCAAGAGTCTGGTGGCTGTAGGCAACCCTGGGCATCCCTTGGCTTGTAGATGCATCACTCCAATCTCTGCCTCTGTCTTCATAGAACCTTCTTCTCTGTGTGTCTTGTTTCCTAAGATGTCTATTAAGACACTTGTCACTGGATTCAGGGAGCCCCCTAATTGAGGATAGACTCATCTCAAGACCCTTAACTTAATTATAATCTGCAAAGATCCTTTTGCTAATTAAGTCACATTCACAGGTAGATCTGGAGACCACCTTTTAACCAATTCAACATGTTAATGAAAGTGAAGTAAATCCAAATAAGGAAGGCAGACAACATCTTTATAACACTTGCAGGGCAGATATAATAGACTGGAGTTGTGAGCCAGGAGTCAAGCTATTGGATTAGAGTCTTAATTCTGTCAATAATAATTATTCTGTAACCTTGGGCAAGATCCTCCCTTTTGTAGGCCTGACTTCTGCATCTCCAAAATGAGAAGATGGATTACATGACCTCTTCAGCACTGCTGATCTGATTCAGTATGAGTAGTCTTTCCTCTAATGAGCTCTCACATGTGCTCATGTGCATGGACACACGCCTGCAAAGCATGCCCCGCCCTGAGCAGATGAAACCAGACAACCTCCAGACCCAATCCTGATGTCCACACTGAGCCCAGAATTTATTTTCTCCTGAGAGGAGCCTGGAAGCTAGCTTTCATTGTGTCATGTTTGACTTGGCTGGAGAAATAGGTTTGGCAGTGGTGAAAAATGCCACACCTTTGTAATTCTGAGTTTTTCCACAATCTTCTTGGGATCCTGAATTTTAGAACACCTTTCTCTCTTATTTTTCCAAATGTGTATTTCAGTCTTGATCTTCACATGCCCACTGCTTTTTCTGTCCCAGTGGTGGTCCACATCTCAGATGGTATGTCCCAGCCCTGGTAAATCACTCGCAAAAGGGGATGATGGATATGGAAGAGAGGCTTGGAAATTTCACAGCATCCTTTCTTCATGAGACTCCTGATACTCTATTGACCAGTTACTGGAAAGTATATCACAACTCTACACCAGAAAACATGTGTGCATCTAATTTTGGTGGATTACCTTATTACCCCACACCTCTACATGTGAGAGCCGGGTGAAGGAAGGAAGGAAGTGTTAGTCATGGGATCATAGAATGCAAGAGCTGGAGGAATTGTACGTAATATTTTCCATGTGAATACATTTTTCGAAAATGTAAGCTCTGCGAGAGTACAGGGTCTTATGGGCCTTGTTCACAGCTCTGTCCTCAGCACCCCGCTTGGGAGGACACATGGGAGGTACTCATTAAATGTCGGCCTATGACTGAAAGTGATTGTATGAATACAGTTCTTAGAGGACCGCAGCTCTCCTGCAACACCCTCATCTCTGGCTCATTTTCAATAGGCAGACATGTTAGTAGGCAAACATATTGCTAAAGAGCTGATGATCTAAAAATGATTAAAGGTATTAAGGGGATTCTGCTCCTATTAGCTCTGAGCTCCTCCATTAATAGGCATTAAGAAAAATAATCCTCTAGTTGCTGGTTTTGTAAATTTAAGTATTTGATGTTGTTGGTTCTTAAACCCATTTTCCCCAGTGAGTGTACACAAGCAAACGCACTCCCCTTCCTCCCCCCCCCACCTCTTCTCTCCCCACAATACACACACACACACACACACACACACACACACACACACACACACAGCAGCTGGGGAAGGGGGGAAGCTCTGGTCTCTTTTTGTCCCCAGCTCTGCCCCTGCAGAAACAAACAAGGTCTTGTGCTGCCATCTCGTGGAGCCTCCTCATCCCTGCAGTTCCTCGTGGCTTCTGAAGGAGTGGAGGGAAGCAAGCTGCAGACAGGAGAGCCTGGGAAGATTGCCCTCGAGACCCGCAGAGGAGAAAGGAAGGCAACCTCGTGGGAATGCCCATCGCTGGTCACTGCCCCACTTCCCCAGGGAGAAGGTGGCCAAAGTCTAGCCCTGACCCGTGTGAGGAAGTGATGTCATGGCCTCCTTCTCAGAGATGCCTTTGACCAGGAGGGGAAGGGCGGGGAGAGTGGAATGCGGGCCAGGAGGAGACAGACTGTCCTTGTTTCCTGGGGAAAGTCAGACTTTGAGAATCTTGTTCAGCAAAGATCACTTGTCTCACTTCTGAACGCTTTCTTTGAGAGTTCCGTTAGAGAGCAGTCCCTTAGGACGGAAAACTGGAATGATTGTGGGGGACACAGAGCAGGATCAGCTTCGTGGTGAGCAGAGAACAGGGGCCCGTGCAGAACTCAGCCACCACTAAGCAATTGAGTGTGAGGAGGAGGAGTTTGGGCCCCAGCATGGAGGCTCCTCAGAGAAGGCGCTCTGGAACCTTCCCTACAGCCCCACCCCATCTTTCTCAGTTCCTGAGTTCTGGGCTCCAGGAAGGAGGTGGTGCTGGGAGACAGGAGTAAAAGATGGGCATTTTGTCAGGCACACACATCTTGATACTCCACCTTGCAGGTACCACAATGAGTGCTACATCGTGTGACATCACCTTTCTTTTGCCAATTCTGTCCATTTTCACGGAATAAAAATGTATTCAGTGTGTACCCTGTGAGAAATGACCTTTGCCCCTGTTTGTGAACTTGACCCAGGAATGCTCTGTGTGGCCACTGGAGACCATGGCTGCTCTGTTCTTCTAACACCATTGGCTGTGACATCCTCCCAGGAGCTGCCCCTTCTCCCTGGGACATTCTGAGAGGAGAGACATACATGCTCTCTGCTACGGTGTCCTTGGTGATGTATGCATTTCAATGATTGTGACTACAATAGGAAACACATTCTGCATCATGGCTGAATAGATAGGATCAATGCAAATGAAACAACACTTAACCTTCACTCCTTACAAAGCACTCTGATGTTTTCTACTCCATTTCTTTTAATGCTGGTTTTAACCCTCCCCTAAATCAATTTTATGACCCAAGAGTAAGTAGGTTTCAACCCACACCTTGAAAAGCATAGCCCTCATAGTAGGTGTCTGTTATCCATTTCCCCTGGGCCGTGGTTCATGGGTGGGTTCTGGGCTCCGTACCAAAAATCAGAAAACAGTTCCACACTTGTCTTGTTCTTTCTCAAAATGGACAGCTTTCAGAATAAAAGGAAGTCTCGCCTTTCAAGATGTTGTCTCTACTCCGAGTTTAAAATAAATCCAGACATTCTACAGACTTTTATTCTCAGCTTCGTCTATTTTTTGTCTGACAACAATATGCATAGCATATGACAGAATAGTAGAAGAAAGAGTAGTGAGGATAGCCTGCCTGGAATGGTTCAGTGGTTGAGCATCAACCTATGAACCAGGAGGTCACAGTTCAATTCCTAGTCAGGGCACATACCTGGGCTGTAGGCTCCATCACAGTGTGGGGCCTGCAGGAGGCAGCCAATCGATGATTCTCTCTCATCATGGATGATTCTCTCTCTCTCTTCCTGTCACTTCCTCTCTGAAATCAATTAAAAAAAAAGTGTGTGTGTGTGTATGAAAACGAGATTGCTTGCTAAAAGAAGTTGCTAGAAAAATGTGATAGTCGTTTTTGAGTTTATGCACTTTTCTCAATACTTTCCCTTAGGTGTCCTCAGGACAATCCATGATCTTCAGTGTGTTCAGCAGGAGGGACTAGTTAGTTCTAATCTGAACAAACCACATCGCTATTTTGGCTATTCAATGAGCTCTCGTCGATACATTTAATAGCCTTCACCATGTTCTTCTTAAACACTTCCATGAGATACAGCAGGGTTATTTCTAGAAATGCTACGTAGAATTCTTATTGGTGCTGATGTCTAAGCCCAAGTGTTGTTAGTCACCTTTAACAAGCTTTGCTGTGTTTTCTAGCCACATCTGCTGGCTCTGGTACTTAGCGTTCCTTTTTTATTTTTCCAGTGTAATAGGTATTCACCAATGAGGCGTATTTTTTTTTAGTTTTGTAAATATATCTGATCAAGTGTGTGCCAAGGTAAACACGCATACAAGACATAACCCTTGTCATCTTGGGTAAACTAGAATTGTTGAATAACTTACAGCAACCAAGCTTGGATGGATCTCAAGCTTTCTACTGGGTTTTAACCCCATGAGAAGTATGGCTTTGGCAGGTTCTGCAGTTGTGCAGATTTGACTAGGACTAGTGGTAAATTTGAATATATCAGCTGTTTTAGCCTTAAAAAATCATATGCATATCTTCTCATGTTAGAAAAGTAATTTTTCAAGATCCATGTGAGCCATTTTCTCTTTTGCTGGATCATATGCAACTAATTCTCATTAAAACTTTGTAGAGCAAATAAGAAATTGTGCCAATGATTTTTGGTCCTTTGTTTGCTGAGAAATGTTTGTTGACAAGTCCAGCATGCTGTGGTTTTAAGTGTCCTATTAGTTTTGAAGGTGCCAATACAAACAATATATTGGAGTTCGTCATTTTGGGTTGGATTTTACACACATAAAATATATTTTAGATAATATGCCTTGTGAATTCCTGCATTCTCTTTTGTGTTTAGAATGTGCCTCATTCTGAATAAAGTTGAAGCTTACACTTAGTGTCAGTATTTTTCTCTGCATTGTCTCTATTTTTAAATATATGGACTTTGAACTTGGGCATTTCTCTAACTTTTACTTCATCATTCTTTCCTAATTCTTCATTAAAGAAAAATTGATGCTAATGAAATTAGATGTATATTTGATGCAAACCTAAACATAAACCTAAACATATCCAACTTGATAAGAAAAAGGCTTTACAACAAAGACTGAATAATGTTAATAGAGAAGATAGACTCTGTTAATTGTCCTGTAATAGTGATGGTCATATTCACACCACACATCAGAAAATCAAATGAGATGCTTGTTAGCAGAAGATAGAATGACTTGCATTAGCTGACTGATATTCATCAAAGCCTTCAAATAGCTCTCTTAATTCCAAATACTGGATGCAGTATTTTCATTCATAATTCTTACTCAAACTCTTGTGATGTGTTCTCCTATATTCTATTATCTAGTTTCCTCTACTCTACTTTTTGTTTATAAAAGTAAGTCTGGTTGTAAATCATTAGCTTTATTTTATAATGCATTATATCTTACAAGTAGTATCAATAATTCTTAGATAGCTAATAAATATACAAACAAATAAGAGAAGTCCAGAGAGTGATAGTGCTATAGGAAAGTATAAGTGAACAATGGAACAGGATGAAGAAGGGCCTGGGCAGAGGTTTCATTTTTCCAAGGTGGTTAGGGTAGCTTCTGGTAGGAAGTGACATTGAACTGTGCTCTGTAGTTTAGGCTACCAATATGAATGTTATGTAGTATTAACTATATTACTTGAAATGTTTTGTGTGTATTTAATAACCCCTAGCTAGACTACAGTTTCCTGCAGGAAAATTCCCCTCCCCACACACCTTGAAAAATAATCTCCCCCAGCATTCATTTTATGCTGTGTGTAAAGTAGATGCTGGTCAAATGCTAGTTCAACGTTGACTGCTGTGAATTACCATAAAACAGGACCCACATCTTCATAGGTAGAGGAGACAAGAGCCTAAGCCAGGTGGTGAGGGCTGGGAAGACCCTTGAATCATTCCAAATAGATCCCCATTATTGCCTGGGCCTGAAATTTTCATACTTAGGAATTCACTCCTTTGTCTTTACGTCTTTATCCATTAAATCTTAACAAGGCTTTGTGCCTTGGTTGAATGCCTATAATTTCTATGACTGAGTCATGGTTGAATTTACAAAGAAGAGTTGGCCTAGTTAATCCCTCCTAAGCACCAGTCCTGCGGCCTGGAGGGTGGCTACCAAGTGCTTAGGGCTGCCCGTCTAGACAGGAGGTCCTGCTGGGATAGGCCCCACTAACCGAGAGGGACAGGGGAAAAAACAGGCCCGGGGCAGGCACCTGATTAATGACTTAAGATTAAAGTGATGGTATAAAGAGTGACTGACCATTAATTACCCGCATTTACATACTCATTTTCATTTTTTTCTTTTTGCTTTTAAAGAAATACAATACCAAGGCACAAATTGGTTCCCTCTTTTAAACCTCAATTATCATCAATTTTGCTTAATTTCCTCTAGCCTTGGTTTGCTTCTCAACTCCACAGAGGCTTCTCTCCGGTTTTGCTTACAAGGTCAGAACAGGAGGCTTCCAAGGCAGGCACCTTGGCTCCACGTGGCCCAGGGGCTGGTGCTCCGGGTTCAAGTCCGGAAGTCCTGGAGGCCTGAGGGTTCTGTTCTAAGACAGGCACAGGTCTTGGGAAGCCAGCCGTTCTGTCCATGTGGGAAGCATTGGAGAGGAGGCAATCCCTCCCCCCGCTTCTTATCCCCAGAAGAAATCCCCAACTTTATTCCTGGTGTTCAGATGCTGACATTGGTTTTCTCCGATTAGCTTATTTCACGTTTCCCAGGGCAACTGGCTCTCCCACCTTCCACTCTTTCCACTCCAAACCCTGGCCTTTAAAAGATATCTATGCTTTCCCTAACCGACTTGGCTCATTGGATAGAGCGTTGGCCTGTGGACTGAAGGGTCCCAGGTTCGGTTCTGGTCAAGGGCATGTACCTTGGTTGTGGGCACATCCCCAAGTGGTGGGTATGCAGGAGGCAGCTGATCGATGTTTCTAACTCTCTATATCTCTTCCTTCCTCTCTGTAAAAAATCAATAAAAATATACTTAAAAAATAAATACAAGATATCTATGCTTTCAACAAATGGTTTTGGGAAAACTATCCACATGCAAAAAGAATGAATTTGGACCTGTACCTTACAGCATATGTGAAATTAACTCTAAATGTATCAAACACCTAAAACTCTAAAGCTCTTAGAAGAAAATATAGGGGGAAAGCTTTGTGACATTGGAGTTGCCAATGATTTCTTGGATATAACACCAAAATACAAGAAAAAAAAAAAAGGAAGAAAACAGATAAATTGGACTTCATCAAAATTAAAAATTTCTATGCACCAAAGGCAAAATCAACAGAGTAAAAGGGTAACCAAGCAAGGGGAAAATATTTTCGAATCATATATCTGATAAGCTGTTAATATCCAGAATAAATAAAGAAGTTCGCCAAGACTGGTTTGGCTCAGTGGATAGAGCGTCGGCTTGTGGACTGAAAGGTCCCAGGTTCGATTCCGGTTGGGGGCATGTACCTTGCTTGTGGGCACATCTCCACAGTAGGGTGTGCAGGAGGCAGCTGATCGATGTCTCTCTCTCATTGATGTTTCTGACTTTCTATCTCTCTCCCTTCCTCTCTGTAAAAAATCAATAAAAATATATTGTGAAAAAAAAAGAAGTCCTATAATTTAACAACAAAAAGACAAACAACCTGATTAAAAAATGATTTATTCAAAGATTTGAATAGACATTTCTCCAAAGAAGACATGTAAATGGTCAATAAGCACATGAAAAGACGGTCAATATCACTAATCATTAGAGAAATGCAAATCCAAACCTCAATGAAATATCGTCTCATACCTATTAGAAAGGCTACTATAAAAAAAATAAACTAAACCCAAAATAAGTTTGGTAAAGGATGTGGGCAAAATGGAATCCTTGTGCACTGTTGGTGGGAATTTAAAATGGTGCAGCTGCTATAGAAAACAGTACGATGGTTCCTCAAAAAAAAAAAAATTAAAAAATAGGATTACTATATGATCCAGTAATCCTCCCTCTCGGTACAGACCCCAAAGAATTGGAAGCAGAGTCTCAAAGAGATATTTGTACACCCAGGTTCATAGCAGGATTATTCATACAGCCACAAGGTAGATGCAACCCAAGTGTCCACTGATGGATAAATGCATTAAAATGTAATACATATATACAGTTAGCCTTCTGTATCCACGGGTTCCCCACTTTCGGGTTCAATAAAAATATTTGAAAAAACAAGTTACATGGCTGCTGACACACACTATATAGTTAGGCCTATTCATTGCTCATCTGAAACTCAACTTTACTTGCACATCTGGTGTTTTTATTTGCTAAATCTGGCACCCCTACTTGGGGCAGGTTTATTAACATCTGCTTTCTGAGCATCATCCTGTCCTAGGCGTTGCGGGTGGAAACCCAGGAGCTGAAGGAAAAGATAGTTTCAGTTCTAGAGTTTCAGAGTTTATAATCTGATTTCACAGAGAAATCTGCCACCACAGGCCAGATATGACCATTGGCCTGCAGGTCACTTGAGACACCTCTTCCCTGGGGAGTCTGATTTCTTTGGTTTGAAGAGTGATCCGGATGCCTGTGGTTTTAACAAGAGCCCAGGTCATTTTCCTGCTCAGGTAAGTCTGTGGAACTCTGGCAGGAGTGATATTGGAGATATCTGACAATATTTGGCTTCAAGTCACTTTGCCAATTTACTATACATCCCATCGAGGCAGCTTCAGACCTGCATGCACTCTTGCAGAAATCACTAGTCCACATTTTGCAGCCGTGGTCATCTTTGTAAGTTGCTTTACAGTCCATCCATCACGTGCATGCCATGGCTCTTCACTCTAACTCGGGAGGAAAGCAAGGGGAGCTTATTTCTGCTTTACTGGGGCCAGGGAGACCCCAGGGGCTGCTGAGTTCACAGAGCCGGTGTGGGGTGCACCCAGGGCTGCAAAGCGCGCCCTCTTTCCATGGCACCGAGCTACCTCCTTTTGCCTACCAACCTGGGGAGGGATTTCGAGCTCACCTCGAGTTGCAGGGGACTTCCACTCCCAACCCCCCAGGCCTGCGATTAACAAACGGGAGGGAGAGGGGTCCGCGCGGGGTTCTGCACCGGACCCGGGCCAGGGCCCAGGTGTGAGTGAGTGTGCGTGAGGCTTGGTGGGGCCCCGCCCGACCGCGCGGACCACACGCCCGCCGGGCAGCGCGGCCTGTCGCCACCGCTGCGGACGCCGCCCGCCCGCAGGCCCGGCCGCCGGGAGCGGGGGGCGCGCGGGCACGAGGCGGGGACGTGCTGCGGGCGCGCGCGCGCGGGCGGCTCCGCCAACGGCCGCGCCGGGGAGGCCGGCTTCCCGGAGGCCCGCCGCCGCCGCCGCCGCCGCGCCGGGACTCGGAAGTGCGGAGCGGGGTGCTGGGGGCTCAGGCGCGCGGGACGCCGCCGCCGCCGCCCGGGGCAGCCCGGAGGTGGGTAGCGGGGCGCCGCGGCGGGTCCCGGGACGTCTTAGGTGACTTTTTTTATTTTTGCTTCGGTGATTCGGTTGGAAAGAAAAAGAAATGCACGGACGCGTTCCGTTCCCGGCCCCGTTCCCGGCTCCGGCGTGCGCGCCCGCGGGCGGGAGAGGGGAGACGCCGGTGCTGCCGCCGAGACAAAGGCGCGGGGCTGTGGCCGTGCGCCCGGCCCGCGTCCCCTCGCCTTGCGCACCCCGCGTGTTGCGCGCTGTTGCGGGGAATTGCGGACGCGGGTCCCCTGGGCGGTATTGCTGCGGCTCCAGCGACCCCCCCAAAGTTCGAAGTGTCTTTTGCTTTCCACTCTCAGAGTCCCTGTTTTCCTCTAAATCCCGCCTTTAGATGGCACTGGGCTCCGGGCAGAGGGCCTCCTCCCGGCGACCCCTTGGGGTGGCCTTGGAGTGAAGAAATGGGCTGCGTCCTGGTTGCAAGGCGCTTGGGTCAGGGCAGCCGGGCCAGTGCGGGGCGGGGCTCCCTCGCTGGTCTGCGTTGTAGGGGGCGCGTCTCGTTTACTTTCTGTTTTGCATCATTTGTGCATGCATGCATGCATGCATTCATTCATTCATTCATTCGCAGAACGAGGCGCTCACTTCTGTGTTGTAAGTACTGTGGGAACCCAAGGAGCTCAGAGGGAAGGCTTCTCGGAGGAGGGGTGCTTTTTATACTGGAATTTGAAGACTAAGTGTGATCCTCCTCCCCTTCTTCCATTCGCTATGTTCTATCTTTCCTACACTTTTTCTCCCCCCCCCCTCCCCGCTTCCCCTGTGGCAGCCCCTCACTGTGTCCAAGTGTTGAGTAGGAACAGTCAGTCTTGACCTGAAAGAATCAACCAATATTGACAGGAAACGGTGTGCTGGTCAGAGGCTTTAAAGTCATTATTTTTAAACCTTCTAGTAAGGAAAGGATGGGTAGTGTTGTCTTTTTTTTTTTTTTTTTTTACAGGAGAATAAAGGAAGGCTTAGAGGAGATGCCAAAGCCACGAACTGGTAAATGTTGGGAGTACCCCTTTTTGGATTAAAGCCGGTGCTGCCTACTATTTACTCTGTTCCTCCTTGGGAAGAAGGATACACAGACCCATTTAGGGTGAAGGGCAAGCCTCTGGAGAGAGCAGTCACTTTGGTGGGTGGCGAGGTGTTGGGGGAACTCGCCAGGGTGGGACTCACCTGTGTGTCTGGCGGTCCCAGCCAGGGGAAGTGCTCCTGAATTGTTGTTGCTCCGGGAGTCTGTGGCTTGGATGAAGTTCTTGATTTCTCTTTAGGGCCTCTTTGCCTCTTTGTGTGTGCCCTGGACCTCTTTGGAGCCCGGGGGAGCCAATTGTTAAAAGGCATTAAAAATATTCACAGAGAAACTTGAATGACAGTAAGCCAGAGTTATATAACGTTTTAGTTTGGACTTTCAAAGGAGACAGAAATAATTGCCAGCATCACCATGATAAAGTAAATTGTACTTAGGCCCCACATTTATCACTTACAGTTGAGATGCAAATGACCGACTTTGTGATGAATAGGTAGAAAGAACCTGTTTACCTCGTGCTATATTTATTACTGTGTCCAATTGCATATAAATGTATCCTGGGTTCTGAAATAAAATGGCCCGGTTTTCTTCTCCATGCATAGGGCCTAACTCATTCTTCAAAATGTCTACATTTCAAATAAGCCTGGTCTAACTCATTCTATAAATGAGGCCTAACTGGTAAAGTACACTTAAGCAATCTAAAGGTAATATTTTACAAGGAGCCTATGTAAAATACAATCTTTTAAATGTCCCCTTCTTTTCCTGTCATATACTCTAGTCACCAAAAGAAACATTACCTAATTTTTTTTTTTAAGTTTCCACGTATATATCAGCCAACCTATCATAGGAAAGTGTAATACAGTACAGTACTAACAAACAGCCTGCCTGGAGTGGCTCAGGGGTTGAATGTTGTCCTGTGCACAGAAAGGTTGCAGGTTCCTTTTCCTGGTCAGGGGACATGCCTGGGTTGCAGGTTCAGTTCGTGTAGCACGTAAGGAAGGCAACTGGTTGATGTTTTTCCTCTCATATTCAGTGTTTCTCTCTCTTCTTTTCTCTCTTCCTCTTTCTCAGCACTCCTTTGGTGAGGATTAAAGAAATTATATATATATATATATATATATATATATATATATATATATATATATATATATAAGGTTATTTGCAAAGTATCCCCTTGAGAGTTTGACAGGAGACAGGGAGTTCACTCACTCACTATGACATGTGCTGACCATCAGGGGTGGCTCAGAACAAAGGGAGGCCCCAGCCGGTAGCCAGTGGGCCCTGACTGGCCCTGATCCCAGCCAGGCCTAGGAACCCTACCCGGGCACGAATTTCGTGCACCGAGCCTCTAGTAAATAAATAAATATTCAGAGGGTTACAATTATATTGAAACAAAGTTTTCAAAGTTGTGAGGGAAAGTCAAATTTGTAATAGAGTATTTTATGTTTCTTTGTTAATGCATTAAGTAACAAATTTCAGTTCTGTATGAAATAAGTCATAATTTCAGGGTAGTGACGTCCATGTGAATGATATTTTGCAATATATGCAGCAGCCGCACTGTGACATGAACACGTCTGTGCCTCTTATTGTGATAGTGTCACCAGAGTTGCTCTTCCTGGTATGGCTTATTGTCCACATTTATAACCATCCGAAATCCTGACTTTACAGTTAGAGGTTCGTGAAAGTAAAGATGTATGAGGAAAACATTTTTAAGTTCGTGGCCCCCTGAATTCCCCCTATGGATACCCTGGGAGGGTGTCCTAGATTACACACCCGCCTTCATGGTTGTTTTTCTTCGGAGTTCTAGGTAGCTGCCCTAGGTCATTACTAATTGCTGCTTCCTTTGCCTACGGTCAGTGCTTAGGTTCACAGTTGGTTCTGGTGATCAATGCTGTTGAGATGGAGTTGCTGGGCTGTTTATAGTCTCTGCCTGTTCTACTCCTCTGTGGGCATTTCTGTTGGAAAATATTCATGGTGGTGGAAGTGTGTCATACAAGTACATGGCAGCCTTTTTTTTTTTTTTTTTTTTTTGAGACGAAATGAACCTTAATGGTGTATGGTAGTACCAGTGTCAGGGGAAAAAAATGAGTTATCACTACATATCCCAGAGACATTAAAAAAATAAGATCTTAAGATGTTATTCTGAACAATTTTATGGTAATATATTTGAAGGTTCATGTAAAATGCCTCACCTAGGCCATAAGAACTAGAATCCTGAATATTTCTATGTCTATTCAAGAAATTAAATTTGTAGTTAATTTCCATAGCAAAATTTCAGCCCAGATGGCTTCACTTGTGAAATATTACAATTTTTTTAAAAGAAAAAGATAAAAAAGGAACATCCCCTGACTGCTTTTATGAGGCCAGCATAACCTTGTTACAAAGCTTGATAAGGACAGTACAAGAAAATTATAGGCCAAACTCTCACAAAAGAGATACTCAAGTCTTAGAATGATGCATTGGTAAATGAAGTCCAGAAATGTATACAAAGGGTATTAAACCATGACCAAGTGGGATTTATCCCAGGAATGTAAATGAACAGTAGAAAACCAATAAATGTACTTTAGCCACATACACAGAATAAAGAAGAAAAGTTATTTGCTAAAACTCAGCACCCATTCATGATAAAAATTCCCTGCAAGCTAAAACAATGAATTTAAAGACACAAAATAATGGAGGGTATGTCATTGCTCCACACATTAAATCTGTAGATTCAGAACATCCCAGTCAAGATTCCAGCAGTTTTTTGTTTCTATTTTCTTTTCTTTTTTTTTTTTTTTTCAGAAAGAGGCAATGATGAGCCAAATTGAACATTTACTGGGAAATTCTGGACAATCTAAGAAAAAGATCAAAGTTGAATGACTTAAGCTACTAGGTCAGTAGGTAGTATGTAAGTATGGTATGAGCACCAGGCTAGACAGACAATGGGACTGAGTAGAGAATCCATAAACAGGCTTATATGTATGACAGGTGGCACTACAGTGCAGTGGAGAAAGGACAGCCTTTTCAGCAAACGATGCCTGGCCAAGTGGATGAACATATGAAACAAGTGAATCCTGATCATCTACCTCATTCCACGTACAAAAGTTAAGGTAATCAGACAGCTAAATGCGATAGCTAAGTCAGTAAAGCTTCTGGTGGGAGTGGGGGGGGGACAAAGTGAAATATCTTTATGGTATTTCATAAAGGGACAGTCAAAGGTTTGTTGGATGGGACAAAAAAGCACTAAATATAAAGGGAAATATTGGTAAGAGCTTGTGTTCATCTAAAGACTCCACAAAGACAGTGAGGAGGCTCGCTACAGAATGTGATACATATTTCCAACGAAGAACTCAGACCCAGAATGTAGTAACTACTTCTACATCATGAAAAGGATGGGCAGCCAGAGAGAAAGGTGGCAAGTCATTTCAGAAAAGGGGATCTCTAAATTCCCAAGAAACATATGAAAAGGTAGTTAACCTCACCAGTAATTAGGGAAATGCTAGTTGAAACTACGATGGGATATCAGTATGCACTCACCAGAGCGGCTAAAATGAAAGAGACTGTCAGTCCCATGGGCTGCTTAGGATATGGACAGACTGGAACTTTCCTTGCTGATGGATAGGAAAATGAGTATAACTGTTTTGGAAGTTGTTTGTGCTGTCACTTACTAAAGATGGGCATACTCATCCTTGACCCAGCCACCCCGTTCTTAGATAAACACTCAACAGTAGGGTGTATATGTGGGCACCAAAAGTTATGTAAAAATATGCAGATGGTGCTATTCATCATGGCCCTACGTTGGAGCAACACGCATGTCCGTCAACAGTGGAATGGGCAGAGGCATAAAGAAGTTGTTTACACGATGGAAAACACTACAGCAATGAGAGCAAAGATTTCAACGTGGATGAACTTCACAAACACAAAGCTAAACAAAAAGAAGGTGGACGCAGCGGATGAAGTTCTATGTGATTCCATGCACGTGAAGTTCAAAAATGGGCAAAACTAAATAAACTAGGGTGAAGATGTCAGGCTTAAAGGAAAGGATAGAAGGGGCCCCTGAGGCATTTAGTTTATCTGAGTGGCAATTACTGGGGTGAGTCCACTCTTGAAAACCATTACATTTTTTTTTTCTTTAAGTACATTTTAATACAAACAAACCCAATGAAATATTTGGCTCACTCAGACGCCTCTAAATCTGGGGAGTGTAAGATGCGACGGGCATGATTGTCAGTGATGAAAAAGGTTTAAAATAGATGAGAATTTTCAGAGGGAAGAGTACAGTATCACATCAGCAGCTTTTCTGAGTTAGGGATTTATAAAATGGGCTCCTTTTTGCCAGTCTCACACAGCACACATCTGGCTTAAGGGCAGTTCATATAAAAAGACTTAGAGTGATGTTGAATGTTAAGATTAATATCAGTGTGAAGTAAACACACACACAAAAAAAACAACCCACAAAAACCTAAGCTAAAGACTAAATACAAAATTTTGTTTTTAGGTGTATTTTTCTTGCAATTTTACTTTATGACAATTGGGTTTGATGTTTTATATAGAACCTTTCAGGCAGGGACAGCATGTTAGTTTCCTATTGCTTCCTAACAAATGACCACAGACTTAGTGGCTTAAAACAACACAAATGTATCTTACAGCTCTGGAGGTCAGAAGTCCGAGTGGCTCTGCAGGCTGCATTCCTTCTGGGGAGAATCTGCTTTGTTGTTGCTTTTTGGTGCCTTTTCCATCCCTTTGTTTGGGGCGCTTTCTCCATCCTCAAAGCCAATCATTCTGACCTCTGCTCCCATCATCACATCTCCTCTGCTTCTGACCCTTCTTCCTGCCTGCCTGTGACTGTACTGGGCCCACCTCTCCATCTCAAGATCTTTACCTTCATCGCATCTGCAAAGCCCCTTTGCCATGTATGGTAATTAATATATTTACAGGTCCCGGGGATCCGCATAGGGAAATCTCTGGGGAGCCATAACTTGGGGGTAACTCAGATGGGATTTTTATGTCTTATCTTCAAAAATAATACTTGATGCTTAGTAAGAGCTCATTGATAATTTGTTGAAGAAGTTAGTCTGTGATGTTATTATTTGAAATATCATTTCTGAAAAAAGAGAAGTGAGGTCTTACCTTACTCTCATTCTGCCACATCTGGAGTTGCCTGTATGATAAAGGGGCAGCTGACAGAATGGCAAAGGGTCTGGGAACCAAGTCATGGAAAAGGGGTTGAAGGAACTCATGGATGTTTGCCCTGGAAGAGGGCTTGGGATGGAGAGGATGGCATTAATTGTCTTCAAATATTTGAGGGAGTATTATTAAGCCTTTTTAGTATAAAAGTGATGATATTTAAAACAAGAATAAGCATTTAATAGCTTACTATGCCCAAGGCACGGTTCTGTTATTTTGTAAACTCATTAATTCTCATAACCTGTTTTCCTGAAAATAAGACAGTGTCTTATATTAATTTTTGCTCCCAAAGATGCGCTAGGTCTTATTTTCAGGGGATGTCTTATTTTTCCATGAAGAAGAATACGGTACACATTTATTGTTGAGCAACAAAAAAAGGAAATTTATTACCTGTATGGTAGCAGTTGTCATCACAAACCAGCTCACTGATTGGCCGCAGTGCAGCCGGAGCTGTTTAGGCAGGGAGAGGTCTCTTTAAATAGGAGTCAGATGCCTTTCGGTAGCTTATATTCTGGGGAGGCCTTATGTTCGGGAGAGGCCTTATTATCGGGGAGGATTTTTGGGGGGATGACTTACTTTCGGGGAAACAGGGTAGCAACGATCTGAGAGTTGCTATTTTCCCTTTTTACAGATAAGGAAATTGAGGCACAGGGATGTTATTCTAATTGACCTAGGACACACAGCTAGAAAGTAGCAAAGCTGGGAGTTCAGACTTTGGCATTCTGATTCCAGTGTCACTCTAACTAGTGGTTCTCAACCTTTCTAATGCTGCGACCCTTTAATACAGTTCCTCTTGTTGTGGTGACCCCAACCATAAAATTATTTCATTGCTACTTCATAACTGTAATTTTGCTACTATTAATGAATCGTAATGTAAATATCTGTGTTTTCTGATGGTCTTAGGTGACCCTGCTAGCGGTTCGAAACCTGTGGGTCACAGAAATGGTCTTAGCTCCAGAGGCCAGCTGTAGCGCTAAGACCATCGAAAAACAATATTTACATTACGATTCATAACAGTAGCAAAATTATAGTTATGAAATAGCAACGAAAATCATTTTATGGTTGGGGGTCATCACAACAAGAGGAACTGTATTAAAGGGTCACGGCATTGGAAAGTTTGAGAACCACTGGTTCTCATTACATTATCCTGCCTTTAGTTCCTTAAGGTACAATAGGACTAGAGGCAGAAGGTTTTTTAGAAATAGAGACCAGATTTTGAGTTAGTTTAAGGAGAAAAACAGGATAACAATCAGAACTGCTTAGATGCAGAGTTTCCCTGCCTTTGTAATGTTACTGGAAATGGTCCAGTAGGCTATTGTAAATGGAATTTCCAAACTGGCTGGAGATTAGACCAGATGACGATAAGGTCTCCACTGATTTTCAAATCCTGATTTGGGAGCATAATTATTTTTTCCATTCTCTCCCTCTCTCTCTCTCTCTCTGCCTTTTGACATTTTGTATAATAAAGATCCTTTGTGAAATGTAGTTTTCCCACTGACCTTCCAGATTTCGTTTATTAGGAACTCTGACATTCTGCTGTGGTAGGCCATGTCCCCGCCCCCTTTTAAAGGGCCACTGCTGCTCCTCTCATAAGAGATGGCATCTGTGCTCTCCTCCTTCTTGAGTCTGGGCTGGCCTTTTTATTTGCTTTGACCAGCACAATGTTCTGTGGACTCTGAAGCCTGGTCCTAAGCGACCTTGCAGCCCTTGCCTTTGTTCTTCTGGAACCCTGGGGTCCCCACGCTGAGAAGGGGGGTAGCCTCCTGGAGGATGAGTGCCCGCGTGGAGGAAAAGCGAGGCAGCTCGCAGCCAAATGCCAGATGTGAGGCCATCGAGACCCGCCGCCGCCCCAGCCCCCTTTGAGCCAGGAGGTGACTTAGTCGTATGCCAGGTGAGATCAGCGGGACTGCCTAGATCGCCACCTCTCTGACGCATCAAGAGCAACAGCTCTTTGTTGTAAGCCACTGTGATGGGATGGCTTACTATGCAGTGATATATAATGTGACATTTTGGGGCATAATTGAAAGTAATGGTATGTATTCTAAAATATTCTATCTATTAATGTTTTGGCCCAGTTCTAGTTCTCCAATCTGTCTAATCATTCTTCTGGGTGTGGGCAAGTGTTTCCCCTTAGTGTTCTGTGGGCAGAAGAATTAGACTCTTTATAAGACTCTTTAGTAGGAGAAAACTGGGATGTTAGAAGACAGGCTGTGTCTAGACTTGGGGTTTCTGGTGGAAGTCATGTAATTTATATTCTGCAGAACAGGCTTCTGTTTCATTAAATTGGACCCTGGGAAAAGAGCAAAAATAGTCTCAGCAGTTGTTTCAAATGTGCTAGAATATTGCCCCATATTTCATTCTCTCCAAAGCCGCTGTCATTCAGTGGGCACGTGCCCCTGTGCTTTGATTACTCTGTGGTTTCCAGGAGGCTCATTTGTTCCTAAATTTAGAAGGATTTCAGTTTCGCTCAGCCCTTATCTCCTGGTAACTGCTGACGTTCCCCTCTTATATCCCAGCTAGATTGGTTTGGTTTAGTTGGTCTTCAGTAAATCGTTTAAGGAATGTAATAGGTATGTATTTCATGTACATTTGGATTGCATCTAGTTGATTTTTCAAGTTTTCTTTGCCTCTCAGGGGGTATCTGAATTAGACATAACTTAACAAATTCTCTTGCCCTATGGAGCTCATGTTATACCTTCCAACTTTCCTGATGGATTGATTTCACCAGAGATGTTGGAAAAAATACTCTGGTGACCTCGGTAAGAAGAGGGAGGTAGCTGAGGGGAGGCTGTGGAGTTAGACTTGGTGCGTCTGAACCCAAGCTCCGCTGTGTCCTCGCTCTGTGGTTTTGGGCAGGTTTCTGGACCTTTCTGGGGCTGGGTTTTCTCTGGTCTTAAGTGAAGATCCCAGAATGACCAGCTTCAAAGAGTTGCTGTGAAGATAAAATGAGGTAACACTTGCAGAGTGCTCTCTCGGCATAGGTAAGCTATAAGTAGTGCTTATTACAGTGCAGCTGCTCCTGGAATAAGTAGGGGAAAACCCAGTAGGGGAAATTTTCTGTTTCGGACCTTGGGCAACAGTTAGTAGAAGTGTGACATTGAAGCATCCATCTTATATAAAACCTGCTGTTTGAAGTTTTAACCCTGCTATTTGGCTTCTGTAAATGCTTGCTTGCTTAAATAATAAGGAAAATAAGACTACTCCCACTTCAGAGAGGCCATTAAACCTTCTCCGGATGAAATTATCAGTGCTGGCACCAGGCCAGGCCTTTGGTTGAGGTCTCGAGGCCCCAGCACTTAGGGGCTCTTTAAGAACTTGCAAAGGGGCGGGAAACATTCCATATTTGAGAGACAAAGAAGGTAAAAACATATAAATAGGAAAAAAATTCCTCCATGTTGGGGCCCAGAATTTGAGAGACATTTTCCTCAGGACCCGCATGTAATAAATGTAACTCTGTCTCTCTAAGTGTTGCTTGGTTCTCTGGTTTTCTGTAACAAGATGATGCTGCCATCAGGAGAATGGTTGGCTTCATGCAGAGAGCATCGCTTTAAGGCCTGGTGCGTGTGGGTGTGTGGTGATGGCCGTGTTAAGTGCTAGAATTCGGGACTGAGGAGCAGGAACCATGTAAAATGGAAACATTGGAATCCATTTGTTGCACACATCGAAAATAAAGATGACAAGCTTTTGAAATGATAATGGCGTCTGCTGGGGGAAAAGCATCGTACAGGAGTTATGTTTATGCACATTTCAGGCTTTGGCACAGTCAGCTATGCTTTTCTGCCCAGTAAGGAACGGAGTTTCTGCTGTAAGAGAGTGGGTGTGGGGACCTTGGGTTCTGGTTTCTGCTCCCACCGCTGGCTTCTCCGTGTGCTTGGGCAGATCGCTTCCTTTCTCTGAGCTGGGCTCTGACTCCTGAAACAGCTAACAGCCCTCCTGGGGCGGGTGAGAGTCGACGGTATCTTGGCAGGTAGGTGGAGTGTTACATGACAAGGTGAACGCAAATGGATGCAAGTCCCTTCAGTATAGGAAAATATCCGGTGAGCTGAGAAATTCTTGCTATTTTATGCCCAAGGTTTTATTTCGTGGGCCTCCTGAGCTCTGTAGTCCTCAGATAAGTAGCTTTTTGAAACACCCAGCTTTTAGGGCCTTCTACCCAATATGGAGATACTGTATTCCCAAATGCACAACTTTCCTATTCTTTTTTTTTTTTAATAAATCTTTATTGTTCAGATTATTACAATTGTTCCTCTTCCCTCCCCCTCAACTGCCCTCTACCTGGCTCCCACCTACCCTCTCCTCTTACCTTCTCCCCATTGTCCTCATCCATAGGTATATGATTTTTGTCCAGTCTCTTCCCAAACCCCCTCACCCTTTCCCCTTGAGAATTGTCAGTCCACTTCCTTTCTATGCCTCTGATTCTATTATATTCACCAGTTTTTTCTGTTCAGATTTTTTATTCACTTGATTTTTAGATTCACTAGTTGATATGTATTTGTTATTCCTAATTTTTATCTTTACCTTTTTCTTCTTCCTCTTCTTAAAGAGTACCTTTCAGCATTCCATATAATATTGGTTTGGTGTTGATGAACTCCTTTGGCTTTTTCTTATCTGTGGAGCTTTTTATCTGCCCTTCAATTCTGAATGATAGTTTTGCTGGGTAGAGTAATCTTATTGTAGGTTCATCACTCTGAATATTTCGTGCCACTCCCATCTGGCCTGCATAGTTTCTGTTGAGAAATCAGCTAACAATCGTATGGGTGCTCCCTTCTAGGTAATTAACTGTTTTTCTCTTGCTGCTTTTAATATTCTCTCTTTGTATTTTGCTCTTGGCATTTTAATTATAATGTGTCTTGGTGTGGTCCTCTTTGGATTCCTTTTGTTTGGGGTTCTGTGTGCTTCGTAGTCTTGTAAGTCTATTATTTCACCAGGTGGGGCAAGTTTTCGGTAATTATTTCTTCAAATAGGTTTTCAGTATATTACTATCTCTCTTCTTCTGGCACCCTCACAATTCTGATGTTGGCACGCTTGAAGTTGTCCTAGAGGCCCCTTACACTATCTTCCAATTTTTGGACTCTTTTTTCTTTTTGCTTTTCCATTTAAGTGTGTGCTGCTTCTTTGTATTTCAAATCTTTGACTTGATTCTTGCCTTCCTCTAGTCTGCTGTTAGGTCTCTGTGTAATATTTTTTATTTCAGTCAGTGCATGTTTAATTTCTAGTTGCTCTTTTTTTATCTCTTCTTGGGTCTTGCTAAATTTATCCATCTTTTCTAGGAAATTCTTGAAAAACCTTATAACCGTGATTTTGAACTCTATATCCAGTCATTTGCTTTCCTCCATTTCTTTCATTTGTGATCTATTTCTTTGTCTCTGCATTTTTGCTGCTTCCCTGAGTTGGTAGAATAGCTTTGTGTGGTAGGTGTCCTATATGGCCCAGTAGCTCCGCCTCCCCAGTTACCTGATGTGGACACTCTTGGTGCACCCCTTTGTGGACTGTGTATACAACCTTGTTGTAGTTAAGTCTTGATTGTTGTAGGTATCACTGGAAGGAATTGACCTCCAAACCAATTGGTTGTGAGGATCAGCTGTGTTTACGCCAGTAGAACTTCTGTGCTAGAGGCAGCCTTATGATACAAGATTTGCAAAATTGCAAAAGTCTCAGCTTGGATGGGGCAGAGTCTCAGGGCTGAGCAGACAGCCTTGGCTTCCCATCAACCCTGCCCTCTGAGGCCCCTGGGTCTCAGTGCTCCTCGGTAATCGCTGCAGCCCTCTATGCACATGCGCGCACCCCCAGACCTCTGCCTTTCGTGGTTCCCCTGAGTTTCTGTGCGCTCCGGGGACCTGTATGAGTCTGGGTCCCCAGGGTCTTGCCCGAAACTGGGGTTCAGTGCAGTTAGAAGTGGAGTTCAGCACAGTTGGGAGGTTCTTTCTTCCTCTCGCTCAGCTTTTTGCAGCTCCTCTGAGTCTCCGTGAGCCCCTCTCTTTCCTTCTAGTTGTAGAATTTCCACTCAGCCAGCTTGCCTGTGTTCTGGATGATGTCGGTTCTGTCTTTTAGCTGTAGTTTTGACATTGTTGTGTGAGGCAGCAGTTCAGGTGTTCACCTATGCTGCCATCTCAGTTTTTCTCTCCTTCAACTTTCCTTTTCTTTGACCCTGTGTCTCACTACATTCTTTAAAACATATCTACTCTGATTCGCTTTCTGAGAGCACAGAGAAAAATTCTCCAGGAGAGGCATTTTCTTGAGATAAGTGGGAAAGAGTAGAAAAGAGAGGTTCCAGGAAGAACGGTCTGTGAAGAGGGACATGTGGGTGTCTGGGTGGTGGTGGTGTTTCTTGAAATTGTGGGGGAGAAACAAGAAAAGTGGGAGTAGTGCAAACAGTGCCTCTATGGACAGGAAGGGAGGTGGTGGGAAAGAGAGGCTGGGCAGAAAGCGCGCCAGGTGGCTCCCAAGGATGATCTGTCTGGTGGCCTTGGGTTGCGTGTGGGAAGAGGGAGAGGAGTAGACATCAGAGAGGGTGCTGGGGATCTCCCTCTGCCAAGGGAGGCCTGGCAGCAGGGGGGACGGTCACTCCCTCAGAAGGCCAGTTTGATTTCATCCATTTCAGGAAGAACGTCCGGGGTCTGGCTTGGTAAGCTCCTACTAAATCACATTCACCAGCTGGTCCTGCTGACAGCCTGGCGCTAATGTTTATTGAGTGCTCACCCCGTGCCAGGCCCTGGACAAGCACTTTACCTTCCATCCATTCAACAACCCTCGGAGGAAAGGCCCCTGGGAGGTTGCAACCCGGGCGAGTAACTCAGCTAGGAAATGGCAGACCCTGGACTCCCCCCAGGTGTGCTGGATGCACAATTCACCACCGTGCTGTCCGGTGGAGGTCAGGAGGTCCAGTCCCCACATTTTATAAGGGAGGACCCAGCCCTGCTGCTGGATTGCTCATTTCTATGTGTCTTTGTGTCGGTCTCTGCAAAACATATAGATGGAGCTTAACGCTGCATCATAAAGGGAAATGCTGAAACACTGGAGTTTCTCCCTGACTATTAAGCCATTCATGCAGAGGAGTGGAGTGTCTAGAAGAGTGTCCTTGCAAAGAGCCTAAAGAGCAGGGCTTCCAGAACGTTCCTTTAGTCTCCAAGAGTATTTATGTTCAGATTTCAGTGGCCTTTATAGGTGCCCAGCTCTTGGTTAGTCACAGACTCTTCACGAAGTGAGGAAGTTACCTAATATGATAGTGACCTCCTGGGGAAGGAGAGACATTATAAACCCAGAGGTTAAGGTTAACTTCCCGCTGAAGGAAAGGCTCCTCTATTTCTACTTAATTCCAGAAGGAAATGTTAAGATATTCTAGGAGATGCCGGCTATTTAAAAATAAAGTGACCTGAATGTTTGAAGTGGAAGCGGTTCTGGAAAACAGCAGGGGGACCCGGGGAGGCCTTGTTGAAGTGCAAGGAGATCGGGAGCTTGTGGCCGAGAGAGAGCCGGGGTGTGTGCTTTTGGGTGTGAGGTTGCCCAGACCGAACTGACCTTCAGGGCTCTCTGGTCGGAGGCCCACTGACGTCTGACCTGGCATTTTATGAAAGCCCGAGTTTATATCCCTCCCCGCTCTGTGGCCTCCGCCTGAAGAAAGGGGTGTGTGTGTGGCGGGGGGGGGCAGATGCTGGGCCAGGCTCTAAGGACGAGTATCTCCTTGAATATCCTCGGGGGATGGTGGGGGCCCGGTGGTCCCCAAGAACTGGATTTGAACTGGGGCGCAGTTGTTTCTGACTGTGGGGTCTCACCTATTTCATGCTGATCATCTGTGCAATGCCTCCCTCCCTTGCTCCACCTGCTGCCCCAGGCCGCTGTGAAAATTAATGACGCGTGAATTCTGGTTGTTAGCATTACCATCATATATTAAAAATGCTCGCTTGCTTGGGCCTCAGGTTTGCCCTTCATTTAATTTGGCATCCACGATGGCACATGTTTGAGAGGTTTAAGGAAAATGAGTGGTGCCATAAAAGGATTACCCTTAGCTGGCGCTTCGTTGCTTGGGAACTGATCATTAATCTGCAGGATTTTAGGGCCAAACTGCTCATCACCTGCCCTCTTACTTGAAGGCAGACATGGCTGCCTCACAGAGAGATCTAGACCAACTGAGACTTACACGGCCTAGAAGTACACTCCTCTTCCATGTGATAGTCCGGTTTTAAGAGACCTGCGGAGCTCTGGACATGGGGTGTAGGCTGAGTCAGAGACTGGGGCGCCTCTGTTTTGTGTTCCCACGTGTTGGCTGTTCCAACTCCACTCATCAGAAAGGATATGCCCACAGCCTCCCAGCCTCCGAACTATTCACGTGTCCACTCTGGGCTACAGGACCGAGTGGAGCTCAGCATCTGCGTGTTCAGATAAAAAGTGCAGTTACTGTATGAGAAGGGAGGCTGGATATTGGGGGTGGGCGACCTGCAGCCGGCCACCGGTTATGTCCTGAGCCCCCCTTTCCATCGCGGGAGATGGAAGACAGAGCAGTTTCCCTGAATCCACCTTATGAGCAGCTGTAGGGTGACCTTGGGAGGGGAGAACCAGGAGGTGACAGCATGTGGCTGAGAAGAGGTCGGAGATGATGATGCTTATCTCTTGTTCAGGCTTTTGAAGCCTTTTTTTTTTTTTAAATTCACGGAGCTATTTATACTCCCTTCTTGCTACATCACACAGCCTGTGCTGGGTGCTGGGGACTCAGAGACCAGGGTCCCTGCTCTCAGAGGTCCACTCCCCGGGGACAGACAGCTGTGGACGGAACTGTGTAGTGTGCAGTGATGGGTGGGAGATGGGGCTGCAGGAGCTCAGAGGGAAGACCTGCCCACCCGGAAGCGTGCGCTCGTGTGTGTGTGTGTGTGTGTGTGTGTGTGTGTAAGGTAACTGGCCGCAGGAGGCTTCCCTGGGGTCATCGCTGTGTCCCCTTGCACAGCGATGGGTCCCTGGGAGAGAACGACTGTGAACACGCTGTTCTTGAGTGGCACCTCCATGGCCTAATGTTTTTGTCTCCGTTTCTCTGTCTTAGAAACTCTCAAGGTGGGCAGCAGGACCTTTTGTCACAAGAAGCAATGCTGTCCCGATGGGAGCTGTCTCTCTACCTGCTGGCTTCACTGGGCTTCCACTTCTACTCTTTCTACGAGGTCTACAAAACCTCCAGAGGTAAGTGCCGGCTTTTCTGAACTTGCATCCAGCAAGGAAGGGAGTGCTCAGAGGTGGGAGATTCGGGAAGATGGCCTCATGCTCCTGAGATGTTGTGGGCCCCCCCCCCCCCCACACACACACACTTCGCTGTCCCCTCTTCTTGGACAGTTTGAATCAACGAGTCAGTGGAGTGTCCCACCCTAGTCTTGGATGGTTTAGCTGACCCTGTGGCTAATCTTTAAATAGGAGGGTTTCATTCAATGGCTCTTGAAGGCCGGGCTTTCATAATTTGCAGTAAGTTCTGACATTCCTCTCTCACCATCCCTCCTTGCAGACACGTGGAGGCAGCTCAGGGTGTTGGAGGCCCAAGATCCTTCCCCTTCTCACTCTGCTGCCTTTAGTGCTCCTGTGTGTGTTTTGAAGAGGAATCATCATCAAGTCCACATTCCCGCCCACTGGATGGGGATTGAGGACTCTCCTTTCCTTAAAGGGCACCTTGTCACTTCTCACACCCACTGGGCCAGAACCGAGCTCTGTGCCCGCAACCGGGAGGCAGGGAAATCCCGTCTTTAGTTTGGTGGCCACGTGCTACTTAAAACTCCCCATAATGTGCAAGAAAGAATTTTGGAGGCACCATGAGTGGTCTCGTCCGTAGTCAGCAACAGTTTCCTAGAGGCGATGGGAAGCCTTGCCTCAGGGAAGGCCAGGAGTCAGCCATAGGAAAGGGGCAGAGGATTGATCTGTGGACAGAGGGGAGTTTGCAGGCAAGTGGACGAGGGTGTGCAGTGCCCCTGGGTGGGAGATAACACAGCATGATCTGGGAACTGCAAACCACGCACTAGGACTGGAGTGTAGAGTGCAAAGGGAGAGGGGCAAAGGTTGAGCTTAGATCCAAAAGGAGGGATAGAGTGTGAAGGACCTTATATACTCGGCGGAGGAGTCGGGGCTCGCTCTTAAGGCAGGTGAATCTGTGTTGTGGTCATTTAAAATGGCAAAGGTAGGGCTTGGGAAGCACAGTGTCCCCCTCCTTATGCACCACCAGGATTGACTTTTTTCCCATTCTGCATATGTCCCGCTCAAAGCTGGGGACTTGAGTGCAGAGACTGGGGAGGGGACCTGGGGGTACAGTTCAGGGTCTTGTCCTTGAGCAGATGACCTTGGCCTGAGAACCAGGTGAGCTAGCTGACAGGGTTGGGTCACCTGGGGCCCTTCAGTTTACTGTCCTCTGTGAGGCGACGTGGTGCACAGCCCCTGCAGGAGTCCCCCACGGGACAGACTGTCTTGACGGCCAGCCTGGTAGTAGGTGTTGTGGCACAGCCGAGGCTCTGGTGACCAGTGTGATGGTACTTCATGTTACTACACTTGACCCTGTTTCCCTTGTTAGTGGTGGCCAGAGTCATAGGAAACAGCAGCATCGTTTACAGTAGCTTTCCTGCCGAAACCGGTTTGGCTTAGTGGATAGAGCGCTGGCCTGTGGACTGGAAGGTCCCAGGTTCGATTCCGGTCAAGGGCATGCACCTTGGTTGTGGGCACATCCCCAGTGGTGGGTGGCTGATCGATGTTTCTTTCTCATCGATGTTTCTAACTCTCCATCCCTCTCCCTTCCTCTCTGTAAAAAATCAATTACAGTGGTACCTCGAGATATGAGTTTAATTCGTTCCGTAACCTTGAGGCGTGGGAAACTATGAGATGCTTGAGTCGAGGTAAACTGGTGGGTTGTGTGCAGCCCGCCGATCCGCGCGATTACTCGTATCTCAACTGTTGCTCATATTTCAAAGCAAAAATCGCTCGCTCAATGGCTCATAACTCAAAAATCTCGTATGTTAGGGCATTCGTATCTCGGGGTACCACTGTATATATATATATATATATATATTAAACAATTCTGAAAACACAACGACTTTCTTCCTGGGATTCCAAGTCTGGCAGCCCACCCCTTCCTCTCGGGCTTGCATTGGCGGTTTGCTCGCCTGTCCACTGCTCCTCAAGGGAGTGTTGGCCTTCAGGGACTCTGCTTTCTAAAGCTTTCAGTAAAGCTCGCACAAGGACTTGGGCCAGGGCTTGGCTGTAGGGCATTTAACGGCAACCGCAGTGTTAGACTCCACAGCTCCTCGCTCCCTGCTCCCCCAGCCCGTGCTCCACATTCCATCAAATACAAAGAATGTGTAAGAGCTTATGGCTTCCTCTCTGCGGGATCATTTCCAACCCAGTCCACGGCATTTTCCTCTCCTGGGAGTTCCAGGACTCCCACGCTAATGCCCCTCCCTCCACCGCTGTCCCCCCTTCCTAGTCCCCCCGCCGCCTGCCCCTCAGCCTGGCAGTCTGCCTCGACAGAACCAGAATTTCTTAGGTGAGCCCCAGAAGAGCCGCTCTGTCGGAGGTTTGAGACCTTTTACGTCTTTTATTGCCTTGCATCCTACTTACCTATATGGTTCCCTTTCACTTGGGGGATCTCTAAATCACTCTTTCATTTCCCGAGTGGGAGACAGGAGAGAAGGAGCCCCCACACCTCAAGAATGTTGTGGGAAAACCAACACCTTGTCATCCCTCTTCTACGGGAATATTTGAGAGTTCTTACCACTCAGTTATCTCATTTTTAGAAGTCCATTTTCCTGCACCCCTTTCCCTACTCTCATTTACTACACAGCCTTCTATACCCGCAGGCTCCCTAGAAAACTGAAGAACCAGTGGGAGCTGATTAGAATTTTCAAATGCATAGACGCAGCAGGATGCATTCAGTCACGACTGGGTTGCTAATGCATGATACGGTGGCTGGTATCACAGGAGGGCATGTGCGTGTGTGATGCCCCCCTCCCCGGTCACCGATCCTGCCCTCCAATTACCCCTCCCCCGCCCCAGCACTGATTTCCCATCAAAGTGTTGAGGGTGAAAGGGGGAAGGTTAGTTAGAGCTTTTAAGTCAATGGTTCACCACCAGAGCCCAGTGGCAGTGATTAAAATGCAAATTCTCTCACTCAGTTGGGTAGGGTGGGGTTTTGATGTATCCTTTTGTTGGGTGGTGGTTGGAGAGAGGAGAATCAACAGCTGATTTAGTCAGGAGGGCTCGTCAGCAGGAACTGTTTCATTTTTCTGCGCTCAGGCGCTTTGATGCAGCACTGCATTGTGGGACAATGGGAGCAGGGCACCTACAGTCTGGCCGGGGTGGTGGGGAGAAAATTCCGCAGGCAGAGAAGGCTCCTCCTGCTGGAGTGTCATATGTGGCTCACGATGAAAGCTGTTCTCACCCAAAGAGTGGGAGCATGGGATGCCTGCCTGGAAGGTGTGACGCGAGGAGTTCTGAGGGCCTTGTCTCCTCTGGGAGGAGCTCCTGCTACAAGTCTCAGCTTCCATTCTCCCACGCCAACCAAATTCGGTAGCAAAGCATTTTCGGCCAACTTAAGACATTGATTTCCTAAGGGGGTGTGAAGGGATTTGCATTGCAATTTTACATGCGTGTTGTATGGCGTTTGTGTCAAGAAGTCAGACGAGGGTGATATGCAGACGTTTTGCAAAGCGTGAGGGGGGATTTTGTTTTAGAGCTATGTTGTCCGTTGCTGTAGTCATTAGACACGTGGCTAATGGAGCACTTGAAGTGTGGCCACTTCCAGTTGAGATGTGCCGTTAGGAGAACATGAACATTGGACTCTGAAGAATTAATGAGTAAGAAAAAAAATGTAGAGTAACTCATGCATAGTTGTTGAATACTGATTCCCAGTTGAAATAATGTTTTGGATAGATAGAGACAACTAAAATATACTAAATTAATTTTACCTTTTAAAAACTTTAAAAAAGGCGGCTACTAAGAACATTAAAATTATAAATGTGCATGAGATAGTATTTCAGTAGGACAGCGCCCCTGCTGGACAGGATCTCGTCGTAATTCTCCAGTCTGCACAGAACTCCTTCTTCCCACTAGAGGGCGGTGTGCTCCAGCGTGAGGATATGTGCTTGGCAGGTAAATTTCACTGCTTCTGAATGTACTCTTTTTTAAAAGGAGGAAAAAAAGAACTCAGTCTCTGCCTTGTTTCAGTTCTTTATAATCCTGATGTTTCTGGAGATTTCTCTGTGTATGAAAGTGAAGCCAAAATCAAAAAGACAAGAAGCAGAGAGGTTTTTCCACCCGGTTTGCCTTAATGAATTGGGAGGTTCCTGTATTTCTTTGTTGGATTGCAGTGTCTTGCTGTTTGTTTGCAGGCTGTTCCCTTGACTTGCGTTTGTGCACGACACAGCATGTTCGCCCATGCATATGCACTCGCAGACACACACACACACACACACACACACACACACACACACACACAGTCTCCAGCACGCCTACTGGACCCGGGAATACAGAGTGTGTGGCAGAGCTGTGCCACGCAGTACCCTGGCCCAGTGCTCCCGTACCCTCCCTTTCTGTTGCTCCTAGGCAGTGTTGCCTTTGGCTTAAAGTTGGGGCTGCTGTTTGCATCTCGTGTGTGTGAATCTGCCCCTTGGTTCTCCTCTAGACCAGCATTGTTTCATGATTCCGTTTGAGTCGCACACTCTCTCTGGCTTTCCGCTGGTCGCTCCTTTTGGTCTTCTGTGGTTTTGTACTTTTGTTGGTCCGGTGGCAATGGATTTCCTCGTTCTTGTCTGTGCACGCTGTGTCTTTTGGGTGATGCCAGTTTTTCTGGCAACTTCATCACTACCTTTATCCTGAGGTCGCCCGAGTCTTTGTCTTCAACCTAGGGCCCTCTTGAGCACCACCCATACCTGTCCAGCTTCCTGCTGTATAGACACCCCAAACTCAAACTCCACCTCCTTATTCCTGTATCCTGGCACTCATCGGCACTACTGTAATATTTTATTATTCATTTGTCTCTCTTACCTAGTGTACAGTAAGCCCCAGGCAGGCCAAAGACCTGCCAGTCTTCTGTTTCATTCCTAGTATCTCACACCCTGCCTGGTTATTATACGTTCTCAAAACGTATTTGAATGAAGATTTTGTTTTATATCAGTTGTACTGTTTGCCTTATAAACATATTTATTACTATTATACGATTCCATTTTATAATCTTGTTAGCATTGTCTCACATCATTAGGCCTTGATCACCATCACTGTGTGGAATGATTTGTTTAAAAAAAATTTTTTTTTTGCCCTGGCTGGTAGGGCTAAGTTGGTTGGAGCATCGTCCTATGCACTGAAAGGTTGTGGTTTCTATTCCCGATCAGGGCACATACCATGTTGTGGGTTCAGGGCATGTGTGGGAGGCAACTGATGTTTCTTTCTCTTTCTCTCTCCTTCTCCCTCTCCCTTCCTCTTTAAAATCAATAAAAACATATCCTGGAGCGAGGATTGAAAAACTGTATGTAGAAATATTTTACCACCTGAACAAGTGTGGCATCTGCGTTACCCCCTCCTGGGGGGTCCCTGTGCTGGAAGCTTTCTCTCTGGACACCGCTCCTGTTGTGAGCTTATTCCAAGTGGAGGGGACATTTCCAGCAGCCCCACCACGGGTTTCCAGGAACTCAGCTCACAGAAAACTGGGGAGGAGGATCCAGGATTGTTTCCATGCCCGTGGCTCAGTCCACAGGCGGCTTTTCCAGAACACGTTCCAGTTTCTCTTAGTGCCTCTGCTATGAAACCAACCAGTTTTATTTGGATTTGGAACTAACGGCCACCATTTTTCTTATCAGAACATGAAGAGCAATTGGACCAAGAATTTGACCTGGCGATTGGCACTTTGCTTGGAGGATTCAAGAAGGTATAGAGTGGCTAAAGGGATAAGCCTTCTCAGTTTTCAAACCGGGTTCAGTATTTTGCATCACTTTTGTCTTGGCACTGACCCAGGTAGAGTATTCATCAGCACTTGGGAATCAGGTGTCTTTCCTACGTGCTGTGAAAGGTATGATGAGTACCGTTTTGGATAGAGAATTCTCCGGGATCTTTATCTTCCTGTTTTCTTCTCAAGACTCCAGAAATCTGATAACCTTACCAGTGGGTTCAGATTTCATCCTCACAAAGCTCAGGCACTTTCTCCTGACCTCGCCATATCCATTACAATTAAACGTGGCCCCAACTTCCCTACAGCGACTGTTGGCAACTCCATAGGAAATCCTTCCTGCCTCCAGGTGTCCCTGAAGCTCTCAGGGTTCTCCTGCCTCGTCCTTAGGAGGGTATTGGAGCTGGAGAAATTTTTAACCCACCACATATGTTGAACATCACTCCTTTCATTTGTAGATTCTCTTTAAAAAACATTAAATGTATTGGGGTAACATTGGTTAATTACATTATATACATTTGAAAGAATATGTGTACCCCAATGTTCATTGCAGCGTTATTAACAGTAGCCAAGATTTGGAAAGCAGCCCAAGTGCCATCAATAGACGAGTGAATAAAACAGCTGGGGCACATTTGCACAATGGGATACTACTCTCGGCTGTAAAAAAGAAGGAAATTTTACCTTTCCTGACAGCATTGATGGATCTGGAGAACATTACGCTAAGTGAAATAAGCCAGTCAGAGAAAGACAAGTACCACATAGATTTCACTCCTATATAGAATCTAATGAACAAATTGAACTAATGAGCAAAATAGAGGCAGACTCAGGCACACAGCTGTGTGTGTGTGTGTGTGTGTGTGTGTGTGTGTGTATGTTGGTGGGGGAGCGGGTGTTGTATGTTGGGGTGGTGGTGGAGGGATTGAGCAAAAAAAGAAAAAGAGAGAAAACTCATTGACAAGGACCGTAGTGTGGTGGTTGAGGGAGGATGGAGGTGGGTGGAGGTGGGAGAGGGTATAGGGGGATAAATGGTGATGGAAAAAAATAAAACAAAATAATTAAATTTATCGAAGTAACTTTGGTTAATAACATTATATACATTTCAAGTGTCCAACCTCGTAATAAATTTATACCCCATGGTGTGTTCAACCTTTAAAGTCTAGTCTCCTCCCTCACCGTATATTTGACCCCCTCTAGTCTCTATTTATTCCTAACATTCCTTATGCTAATAAACTCTCCCGTGCAGCTTTAGAAGTTATCTGAATTGCAACCGTGTCTAGGATCCGTCTACTGCTAACTCACTGCTTCTGGACTGTGGCTCCCCATTTGGGCACATTCAGTGTTTAAGAACCATCCTCGGGGAGGGGGAAGAGTTAACTTTTATAAGTGATCTCGCAGAGGAGGAGGAGGAGCAGAGATTATTCCAGGCTAGAGGGTTGAAGCAGTGACTTGGAGCTGAAATTTGGAGAGACTTGGAGGTGGGGAAACACTTCCTTCTCTCACGTTCCCTAAAAGTGGTGCCGGTCAACATTCTTCACAAAGTTACAGTATTACTTTTAAAAATCATGTCCTGACAGTTGCTGTCTCAGTTAGAAAGAAATTAGGGTGGCGTCGGTGTGCGGGGAACTGACTGAAGCCACAGTCAGGGTAACAGTCGCTGCTAAGTTCCGGGTGGGTGAGTTGTCCAACATAATTTCACACCCAGGTTTCATGAAGGCAAATATGAGACCCAGTTCTGTCAGCCACGCAGACATTTATGAGGCAAGGAGAAGAAACCAGTTCAGGCCAACCAGTCCTGGTCCTGTGGAGCAGTGTCATAACATAAAAAAAGGAAGTGGGTGGAGCTCCACTTCACAAGCCAGGACTGGTCGCCAGTAAAGAAACCCAAGAAGAGCTCCTTTACTAGGTGGTGCCTTTCCTTATAACCATAAAAGATAGCCCTGCTAAAGCAAGGCCTCAAAAAATTAGGCATAAACTCAGAATTGTTCCTCTCCACGGAAATCTTTAGTAAAAGGCGAAAGATTTATGCGATCTGAAGAGAAACCAGAGTATGCTCTCCTCTTGGCAAATTCCCTCCTCCAGTAACTGCAACCCCTAGTACAGTTATGGTGGCTTTGTAGTTCTTGAGGTATTTTCTGCCTAAAGTTTGCACAAGAAACTTTAGTTTGTTGTAGTTAGAACTATCAAGTTAAAAAAAAGTTTTTTAAACTTGAAAAGGATTGTACTCTGTGCAGGGTATTATGGGTATGCAAATAAGCCTTAGTCATACCCTTGAGGTTCTACATATATATACCTTAGTACTCACTGGGTACCTCTGGAGCCACCATTAGAGGGCGAAGCCGAGGTCTGGCTGATGGGACTCTAAACCTCATTCTGGTTCAACCACCGAAACTGGTTTTATTTCTTTTGTATATTGGGACTCTGGGCACTCTCCTCTCCTTTTCTCAACCTCCAGCAATTAAGACACAGAACCACGGAGAATTCCCACTGGTTCATGAAGGCAAACCTCAGGCCCAGTCTCAACCTCTGAGATACACTGGCTGGATTTTATTTTACTTTATTTTTTGCTTATGGATGGCCACTTGCTATAGCACCTTTTGTTGAAAAGACGATTCTTCTGTTTGTTTTGCACTTTTTAAAAAATACGTATTTTATTGATTTTTTTACAGAGAGGAAGGGAGTGGGAGAGAGAGTTAGAAACATCAATGAGAGAGAAGCATTGATCAGCTGCCTTCTACACCCCCCCGACTGGGGATGTGCCCACAACCAAAGTACATGCCCTTGACCAGAATCGAACCTGAGACCTTTCAGTCCGCAGGCCGATGCTCCATCCACTGAGCCAAACTGGTTTTGGCTGCTTTTGCACTTTTGTCAAAAATCAGTTGACCAGATGTGTGGCTCTATTTTTGGTTTCTTGTTGCTTTCTTTTGATTGATGTTTGTAGAGTATGTGTCCTTCTACATCCTTTTACTCTCAACCTACCAAGTTTGTTATATTTAAAGTTAATTTCTTACAGACAGCATAGAGTTGGGTCATTTTTTAAAAATCCGTTCTGCCAATCTGCCTTTTAATTGGTACGTGTAAATTGACTAGGGTTCATTTGGTTTCTTGAATCTGTAGGTTTGTGCCTTTTGCCAGATTTGCAAAAATTTTAAACATTGTTTCTTTGAATATTTTTTTCAGCCCTCCATATTTTCTCCTTTTTTTTTTTTTGATTTCATGAATCACAGGAATGTTAGATCTTTTATAATTGTACCACAGACTTCTGAGGCTCTGTTTATTTATGTTTTCAGCCTATTTTTCCTGTTATTCAGATTGTGTGATTTCTATTGACTTACCTTTAGGTTCAATGCTTCTTTCCTGTATCACTTACTTCTGCTAGTAAGCCTCTGTAGTGAGTGTGAGGACCATTTTAGGAACCCTGGTCCCCAAAGGCCTGGGAACCATTTTTTCTCCATGTCACTGTGCCTCGCTTAGTCTTTCTGTATCCTGCAGAAGTGACACGAATGGGACGTAGCTAAGGAATCTTATGAGGTTATGTCATTTGCTATCTAGTCATCACATTCTGTTACACTTTTTGGGGGGTCGGGATCCCTAACTTATTGACCAGCCTTATTAACTGTTGGCACCTCATTTCTCCATATATGTACCTTGTAGAAAATGTGTGTGTTTTTTTTTTCCAATATGAGGACGTGGGGAAAAATAATATCTTTTTTTATTTTTTGTGCCTTTGCCTTTGTACTAGGATTTAGTATTTCTCTTTTAAAATGTGATCCATTCTTCGTTAGCTCTAGGAAGAAAGGGAGAAATATGGAATAGGCAAGCCAGGGAGACAGGATCTGTACTTGCTCAAGTAAATGCATTTGTCTGGCATAATCTGGAGTGAATATTAGAAAGTAGGTGGGTAGGTAGCAGTGTAGCCAGAGGAAGTCACTGAGTTTATTTATTTATTTACTTATTTATTTTTATTGATTTTTTTTACAGAGAGGAAGGGAAAGGGATAGAGAATTAGAAACATTGCTGAGAGAAAAACATCTCTCAGCTGCCTCCTGAACACCCCCTACTGGGAATGTGCCCACAACCAAGGTACATACATGCCCTTGACCGGAATCAAGCCTGGGACCTTTCAGCCTGCAGGCCGACGCTCTATCCACTGAGCCAAACCGGTTAGGGCGGAAGTCACTGAGTTTAGGTTGGCAGTTAGGTTGAAGAGATTCAGAGAACTTCCCCACATCAGTTAGGTTCTCTTGGTTTAACCAAGTCCTCGAGAGGTTTTCTTTTTCTTTTTTAATATATTTTATTGACTTTTTACAGAGAGGAAAGGAGAGGGGCAGAGAGTCAGAAACATCGATGAGAAACATCTATCAGCTGCCTCCTGCACGCCTTTCACTGGGGATGTGCCCGCAACCAAGGCACAGGCCCTTGACCGGAATCGAACCTGGGACCCTTCAATCCACAGGCCGACGCTCTATCCACTGAGCCAAACCGGTTTTGGCTCGAGAGATTTTCTCTTTCCTTCTTCTACAAAACACCTCCCTGCCCCCCTTATACCCTGGGCCGATTTGCCTGGCCATTTAAGAGACTGGGATGGTACATGGTAGAAGAGTGCCCTTATGCTAGTCCTGTTGGTGGCATCCTGGCCCCGGTGAGCATCTCCACCTTCACCTGTACAGGATGGGGAAGACACTTAAGCAGAGATTTTGTTATTTACGAGGTTTTGTTAATGAAAACATTTTGTCTTTAAGGAAATGTTGGCTGGGAAAGGAGTGTTGTCTCCGAAAATTGTGAGCAGTAAACGAATTTAATTCAACTTATTTTAGAAAGAGCAAAGTATCTGTTGAAAGAAAAGCAAACTCTTGTAGTAATTGCTAAATGAATCATTGGGCTGAGTTCATCCAGAGAGCAGCGCTGTTCCTGTGCAGAATTCACATAAATACGCCCCCCTTTTTCCTCTCTCCTTGGGAGATTTATAGGCCATTAAGGTGAGCGTGCTGCCTTTGAAAGTGCAGGGCAATGTTTCCGGATTCAAGTACCTTGTAAAGGTTTCCTCAGAGGCTTATAAACAGATTACTTTTGCTCAGTGTGATTGGGAATTAGGTATGGTCTCAAAGTAAGTAATATGCACATAATGTTATTTAGGAAATAGGTAACACAAAAATGTCTAGTACTTCTTTTGTGTTTCTTTTGTTGTTGTAAAATTCTGGATACAAGGATCAGAAAAAGAGTAAATCTATTCAGCTCTGCACTGTCTGCTCAATCTGAGGAGTAAAGAGCCATGCTAGTGAAAAAATACTCCCTGGTAATAAGTAAGGTGGATCCTTTTCTATTTAGTTTGAAACACATACCTAGATTCACTGGTGACTGTGTTCTAACGTAAACACTCATTACCTCCATGTTCCCAGTTCCTGAACATTCCTCCATTTTATTTTCCTCCACTGAACAGATTTATTTCAGAATAGTTTTCTGCAAAGTGAGTTATTTTTATAATGCTTCTATTATGAAACTAAAGCTGGATTGAAACCAGAAGAAAAGTTCATTCCAAAGTATGTTGATCAAAACAAACAAACAAACAAACAAACAAAACTCCAAAGTATGTTGACCAAGTTTCCATGGAGACAACAGGTTCCTCTCCAGCTAGTTTAAACAGAAAGAAACTTATTGCGGGAATTTCAGGAGATCTCAGAATAGTCAAAAAACTGTGTGCACAGGCACTAAGCAATTCCCAGTAACAATTCCAGTAGCAATTCCCAGAGTAGCCTGCAACGCTGGGGCTGCTGCTGCACAGTTCAGGGCTTGAGAACTACCCAAACTGCCACACCAGGAAGCTGTGTACCGCAGGCCTGCCTGGGCCTTGGAGTCTCCACCTGGGCTGCTGGGCATCAGCCAAAGGGCCTCCGCCACCATTCTTTCAGGAGACTCCCGCAGCCCATATTTCTTTCGCCTTCAACGTCTTCCTGTGTTCACCTGAAGCAAGGTCATATGAAATGTGCAGACATGCTAGCTGCAGGGGATTCTGGGAAATGTAGTTTCCTGCTTTCCAACCACTAATGTATAAGAAGTCGTTCCACCTGGGGGTTGGAGTGTGGATTGAGTCAAGTGGTGGTGTCTGCCATATGGAGCAGACCTTCCTTTTACTAATATTTTCAGGAGAAGGATATCGTGGTTGTTTGCTGAGGTATTTCAGATGTTGCAGTCTTTCTGGATGCTGATGTTCCCCTTTCGTTATCCATGGATTCACTCCTTTTGAGTCCGCGGTTTCTAGAACCTTTATCTTTTCTTTGTTTTTAAAATATGATTTTATTAATGTCAGAGAGGAAGGGAGAGGGAGACAGAAGCATCAATGATGAGAGAGAAAAACGTCGATTGGCTGCCTCCTGCATGCCCCCCACCAGAGATCAAGCTTGAAACCCAAGCATGTACCCTGACCTGGAATCAAACAGGTGACTTCTCAGTGCACAGGATGATGCCCAACTGACTGAGCCACACCAGCCAGAGCTGTACTACGTATTTTATCACAGGAACACAGACTTTGCAGCCTGAGAGTCTGGGTTTTGAACTTGGGCTTTGCCATTCTTGGCTGCGAGACTTTGGGCATGATATTTAACCTCTGCGAGGGAAGTTTCCTTACCCCACAGTGGGCAGACCATACCGTGTAGTAAATCCACACACAGTGTTGGATTCTTCCCATTTGGGGGAAGAGGGCAGGTTGGATGAGTAGGGACTTTTCTGGAACAGAGCATGCTGCCAGTGTGGGTGAGAACCTGGAGGCCTGGCTTGGTCACCAGGTGGTGAGCAGGAGGCCAGCCCTCTCTTGAAAGGTCACACACATTCAGGGCTCAGAGTTCCTGGGAGTGGGTGATCCACACCCTTACTATTTCTTTCCTTTAGCCTGAAAAATAAGTTTTTCACTTTCTGAAAGGAATCTTAGACATTGCACTAGTTCAGACCTTCATTTCCCACACAGGAAGGTTCAGGCCCAGGAGTTAAGTGCCTGGTTGGTTTACACAGTGACAGACATGACTAGAACTTGGGCCACCTGATTCCACTCTCCACCACTTTTAAAAAATATGTATTTCTTTTTATTGAGAAGAAGGCAGCGGGAGAGAGATAACTAAGCTGAGATAAGCTCAGTTCATGACTTACACTGGCTGTGTGATGCTGGATAACAACTGAATTCTTTAACCTCTGTTTAAAGCGTTTATAAAATGGGAATGACAGTTTCTATCCTGCAGAGGGTCCTGGGGAATCAGCTTTAACAAAGACACGTATCTGGAGAATGGCAATGAGACCAGCCACGCTGGAGGGAAGAGTGTATGTGGGTGGAGGTTCAGTAGGGTCAAGGATGGGAGTATTATGTAAACCATCTTGGATCGGCTGCCTCCTGCATGCCACCAGGGGACAAGCTTGTAGAGTTTGGACTCCCATTGGCCTGCTTTCCAGTGGGTTTATTAGCTGGTATTTGTGTTCTGCCTCAGAATGTACTGGAACCTTTCTGATAAATTCTGCTTTTGGCCTATGTAGGACCAGACAGACTTCGAATGGAGCTTCTGGATGGAGTGGGGGAAGCAGCGGCTGGTATGGCTCCTCCTCGGTCACCTGGCTGTGTCGCAAATGGCCAACCAGATTGCAAGGAAGGTAAGCCTCTGCATCGTCTCCTTTGAAGCCTCTTTCTCCTTTGCTTTGTGTGAAGAAGGGGCCCTGAGCTAAGAATCAGTAGACATGGATATGGGCCTGGAAGAGATGAGAATGAATTGTTCATGACCCATCAGACATTTCAGGTACAGGGCTAACATGTCCTTATCCTATTCGTACTTCCTTCAAGTTATTTTCCAAACCAATGAGTGTAAAGGTTTGAAAGTAAAACTATAGTCATCAGCATGGATGAATTTCTGGATTATGACATGGAGCTAATCAGGTAAGGAATCTGGCCTATAGGACCCCATGTATACAGAACTCAGAAGTGTGCAAACTAGATTCACACTTGCAAATGTACAAAGAAAGATAAGATAATACAGCATTAACATAAAACTCAGGACAGTGGTCGTGGCTGGTCAGGGAGGGATGTAGAAAGAATTGGGCTGGGGTTGGGGGATGGGGGTTAGATACCCAGAGCCCTCCAAAGCTCGGAGAGGCTTGTTTTTCTTAGGCTGCTGGTGGTGTGCAGGACTATTTCACTATTCTTCGGACACCTTACAGACGCCACAGATACTGTTTTCTGCGTGTATGAGATTTGATATACTTTTAATTGATCACGTGAGTAGAAGGCAAGGTGAGGTCGCCTTGGGCACATGTCCTGCCCAACCCACCGCTCTGCCATGTGCTTCAGGACCCATGTGCTCCGTCTGGTTGGCCTCCTTTGCTTCCCTCTTGTTCTTGCTACTGCTTGTTTGTGACTCAGCGATGAGTGTTTCTCTAGCTTTCTTCCTTATCACTCCACCGCCAGGAGCCCTTTGAGCTAACTGCCACTGCTCTATGAAATTTGAAGCACAGATGTACTGCTTATCTGTTTATGTATTGTTTTCATGCCCGTGCTTTATTCATAAAGAGTACTTTTTTTTTCTTCAAGAACCAACTCCCCCTTCGTAGGAGGAGCTGTAACTCCCTTTGAGGATGTAAAATGTAGATGAACTCCAGGTTCCTGGTGAGATACTCCTCCCTCTTTCCAAACTTCCTGTTTTCAACTCCTATCTTGCTTGCACTTTTCATCATCAGAAATGTTAGGTCCAAAGGAGGAACGAGGCCAGAGTGGTGAGGGGTTACCAATTTATTCGATCATCCATACACCAGGAGGCTGAGCCTGGATGGCTCCCGCACCCAGTGACGGGAGTCAGTGACTTTTAAGGGACTTTTGGCGGGCTTATTTTGGGTGGAGACTTCTTTATGCATGCTGGGAGGGAGATAATGAAATGTGGTCACTGGAAGTGAAATGTGATCTTCAGCAAAGGGAATGTCCACAGTGAAATGACCTGGACAGCCAGTTCCGTAGGGAGGGACATAAATTTAATTGGTTTGTTGAACCCAACATGAAACCCCCATGTTTCAGTATACAGATGTTCCTCCGCTTAATTTTCTTGCAACTTTGAGTTAAGGCTCTTGCCGTCTTGGGAGGCAGTATTGGGTGTGGTTAGAAGCGCCTGGCTGGCTCCCAGCTCTGTGGGTTTTGAGCCATTGCAGTCTTCAGCAAGTTAGTTCATACCTTTGAATTCATCTCCTCATTTGTGCAACAGGGATGGTAGCGCTTGCTTCTTGGGGCAGTCTTGAGGGTCTGATGTTTTTCAAGGTGATGCTTGCCTGTGATGACAGCTGAGTAAATGGTGGTGGCTGCTGGCATCTGCTGGCATTTAGCATCTGCTGAGACTGGTCTGCGTGTGCTCCTGGGAGCAGTCCCCTCCACGGTGTTCAAAAAAGGAGGCGACGGTCTTGAGATCCCAAATCTCCCAGGGCAGAAGCTGTCTGTGCAGTCATGCCAACACTCCTCTCAGGAAGTCCTTTCTCTGACCCTGTTTCAAGTGTTTGTGGGTGCTGGGGGAAGGGACTGGGAGACACACCCCTTCCTTTGGAGATCTGAGTGAGAGGTTACCTAGGAAACAAAACACTGGTCTCAGTCTGGACCTCATGTGGTGGTGGGGTGGGTGCCAGGGGAAGGAGTGGGCCATCTCTGCCTTGGGGGGACAGGGACGGCCTCCCAGGATGTGGCTTTGAGCTGTGGCTTGAAGGAAGTCGAGTTGTTTGCATCTCATTCTCAGGCAGGGTGCACAGGCAGACCTGTCTTAAAGTGTGTGTGTGTGTGTGTGTGTGTGTGTGTGTGTGATATATATATATATATATTTCAGAGAGGAAGGGAGACAGAAACACCAATGATGAGAGAGAATCATGGATCAGCTGGCTCCTGAACACCACACTGCGGATCAAGCCCACAACCTGGGCATGTGCTCCATCCAGGAATTGAACCATGACCTTCTGACTCATAGGTTGATGCTCAACCACTGGGCTGGACCTGTCATTTTATCTGCAGAACACATGTCACCCAAAGTTAGTAGGAGGTGGCTTTGCATTTTTCTTGGAATGAGGCAGAGTTCACAGTGTCATCTGTGTGTGTGTGTGTGTGTGTGTGTGTGTGTGTGCATGTGTGTATGTGTGTGTGTGTGTCCCGTCCCCTTTGGGACCACAGGTTTGATTTGTGTGACAGCTGGCGAGGAGGGTTCTGCCGGGGGCTGGGGCACAGTGCTTTCTTTGTGTGGGTCTGCTTGGCCCTCACAGGAGTATGAACCACAGCGTTGGCCCCACGAGCTCTGCGCTTTCACCACCTGGGGCTAAGTGTTCCAGATGGCCCTCCTTCGGGTGGGTGTTTTGGTACTTAGGGTGGAAGATTTGGACCGGAGTTCATTTATGTCCCTGTCCTTGGAGGCATCCTGAACTATGACCAGCACGGTGCAGGGCCAGATGTTAGGGATTCTGGGTATTACAGCCCTTAAACCCTGAAGGATGCTTCGCATCTCTGTTTCATATCTAATCTCGTCTCTTCCCTTGCAAGCCCTGCCTCCGTCCAAAGAGAGGCAGGATATTTTCAAAAGCGTCGTTTTTCTTTCTTTTTTTGCCATGACAAGTAATAAAACTTTCCACTGAGCTCGTTGGCCGAGGTTAAAGGCCTTTTCTCTGGGCAGGGCTCTCTGGGTTTTGGTGACTGTGCCAGGGCCCGGTGCCCTGGGAGGGGCGGCTGAATAGCGGCTCTGGGCCTGGGCTGCGGTTTGTTATGATTGGCGCGTGCACTGGACGGGTCAGACAGTTCCTCCTTTCTCGAACACCCCTGTGGCCTCCCCACCACCTGAGACGTGGTGTTCTCAGCCCTCGGAACGGAAAATAACCCTGCAGGAAGGTTCTGAGGAGGCCGCCCCGGGTGGGGGGGCTGCGGGTTGGGGCTGCTGCTAACCACAGAACAGTTTTCACTGTATCTGAACCCACATCATTAGCATCCGGGCCCGGACCGCTGAGCTCATCGGCCGCAGCACTGAAAGCGTGTTGGCTGAGATGAGTAAAGTAACCCCGGGAGGGCTGCCAGGGGGACCGGCGCTCCTCCCAGCTGGTTACCGAAACCGCACACCTAATGGGGATCTCAGGCACTAATGGCTTTCCTGGAACCTGGCTCTTCCTCCTCCATCGGAGCGGGTCCGGGGAGGGATGGACGGGCCCCTCCCCCGTCTTGCTCCCGGGGGTGGAGGGTGGGGGGAGGGAGAAGCAGGCTGGAATGCAGCCTTTGGACTCTGGGGTGGTTTTGTTTTCTCCCTGCTTGTTTGCAGAGGAATACAGACATATTTTTCAGCAGCAGCTCCCCTGGATTATGTAGTGCACTATGTATGCCATGTCTCAGGATATCAGGATCATTGATGGACTCCTTTCGCTTCTTTCTCAGGCAGTGCCCCACCAAGTGGTTTTCAGGCAGATGCGGGAGAATGAACACACAGCAAAGTCTGGTACAGTTGCCAACAGGAGTCTTCACCGAGGCTTTGCATTTTCGTTTCTCCCCACAGGGATAATGAGGGAAACCACTCAGGCACAGCCTATTACCAGTTGGTGCCCACAGCTAGAGCAGGAGAGAAGTGGGTATGGTGTGAGCGGGGGCATTGCCAGCCAGCTCTCCCTGACTCCCTTTGAAGAACATCTGGAGACGGTAGATTTGCAAAAGGAAGGAGGGCCAGTTCTCGCCCCACCCCACCCCCATCTGTTCTCAAGGGTGCTGCTTTCAGCCTTGGGAATGCGCCCTTTCAACTGGCTGGTTCCTGGGAGACCCTCACTGGGGCGGTAGGCAGCAGTTCTACAGCAGAGGTCTGTGTCCACAGGTGGGGCCTGTGGGTGGGTGTTGGCATCTCAGGTCTGCCTGTGCACCCCACCAGGTACCAACTTGAGATCCCCTCAACATAAAAGACCACTGAGAGTGGGAAATACACAGTAGGCAGTGAGATAAGGAAAGACTCCTTTCTGTTTCAGCTGCATTGGCGAAACAGCCTTTGTTTATAAAGGGGTTAAGTGGTAGAAGTAGAGACTTTGGAAAACAGCAGGATTTCACTTGAGTGGACCAAAAAGTCCAAAATGTTGGTGCTAATTTCTTGTTATATCTTAGTCGTAACTACCATGTTAAATCCCAAGACTTGAAGCATATTCATCCATCCATCCACCCCTTCTATCCATCCATCCATCCATCCATCCATCCAGTATTTATGAGACACTTGCTACATGCTAGGTACCCTGTTGCATTCTGGGCTTACATTATTATAACATGAACATGACAGGATGCTAGTCTTGGAAGGCTACTCACCCTATATCAGGATTTTAGTGGAGTTTTGTGGATGGGATTACAATTGCAATTTTAAAAATTTATCTTTGTTGTTGAATGTTATTCAGATGTACCCTTTCACGCCCTCACAATGTCCCCCTTCTAGCCCACGCCCTCCCACTTGCCCCAGGCATTCACCACATATTGTCCATGTCCATGTGTTTTTATAGACAGAGGATGAAAATCGGTATTTTATAGGTGCTTCCTTTGCATTGTGCACATCTTTTCCTTTTCATCGCCTGTTCGCCATGAACATATGTAATAGATTTGCCTTTACCCATGGGTGAGAATGGGTGGGCGGTGTGGGGGTTTGTAGAGAACACGAGGTGAACAAGAGAGCATCTTCTGTGAAGTCTTAGAACAACATGAGATGTCGCCTGCCTGAACTGTGTGGCAGGAGGGAGACAGTGGGGGATGGAATATGGGACCAGCTCACGTGCCCCCAGGTGGCCTTGGTGAGCACGGGGAACTCATCAGAGAATCTCTCGAGCACATGGGATTTGCACAGCACTATGAAGTATTTCCTGAAGGTTCGTTCAGTGTTTCCAAGTTGAAGCAGCTTAAGTCTGTGGTTAAATTCCCAAAGGAATCCCAGAAAACAGGCTTTTTCCAAATGGATCAAGTAGCACTTAATAAAAATGTGACTGTGGATATGTGCATGTTCGTAGCATGAAACAATCCCAAGTGGTAAATAATGCTGCTGTAGGTCATGTTGCAAAAGAACCCCCCGCACCCCCCTTTTTTTTCATTTGTTGTGACTACTTCTTAAAGAACACTCTTTGGCGACCTTGTTTCTTATACTTGCACTCTGCCCAGAGGTGAGTGTTTGGGGGAAAGTTTGAAGCAAATTTATGTGGCTGTTTTCCGTGGGTAGTAGGATGGAAAAATAGTAAAAATGAACTGCAGATTTCTCTGATTTTCTTGGAACTTAAAAGTGGCTGATGTAATCACTCATTTAAAACGTTCTCCCTTGAGCTGGAGTATAGGTTTGGGAAAAATTGTACTTAAGCATTTTTTTTTGGAAGAGTTAACATCTAAGGATGGGATTTACAATTTACAACCCACGTCTGCCTTTTCCTTACAGGAGGCTTTTTGTTTTTACAAGAAGACATTCCTGGAAACTATATTTTATATGCATGCTGAAAAGACACATCCTATTTCCCTATAGGTTAACAACTAAAATTTCTACTATATGTTCTGCATATGTATTTCACATGCATTTACTTACTAAGTCCTCACAACAACCTTCTGAAGAAGGTATTGGTATTATCTTAATTTTATATATTAAAAAACCTGAGACACAAGAGACATGAAGCAACTTACCTAGGGTCACACAGCTAGTTAATGGGGACACTAGGATTTATTTAGGCAGTTGGACTTAAAAGCTTGAGTAATTAAACCATTAGGATATATTGCCTTTCGAACAGTGTTAAACATCCTTGTGGCTTTTAAGCGAGCCAGAGATGACCAAGAATTTGTCATAAAAGCAGAGACATGCTAATTTATCTATTTAGTTACTCAATGGCAATCACTATAAAAACCTGATAATTAAATAGAAAGATATTCTCTGATTCTTCTAAAATGAGACAATGTTTTAATTGGGCTGACTGTGCAAAGGCCTCAATATCACAGAAAGCAAGTAAGATACACATTTTCTGGGACATAGATTAGACTAAACAATATGCTAACAAAGTAAAAATGTAATTAAATATTTAAGTTTAAATTTAAAGTTTAGGCTTTAAAAGCCTTTTGTGGTTTGGATGGGCCCGGATTTCTCAGTGAGACTCCTGAGAAGTGTTCATCAAAACTTGGTGTTCACCTTAACTTAAAAAATATATATATTGATTTTTTTACAGAGAGGAAGGGAGATAGAAAGTCAGAAACATCGATGAGAGAGAGACATCGATCAGCTGCCTCCTGCACACCCCACTGTGGAGATGTGCCAGCTAGCAAGGTACATGCCCCCAACCAGAATCGAACCCGGGACCCTTCAGTCTGCAAGCCGATGCTCCATCTACTGAGCCAAACCGGTCTCGGCTCACCTTCACTTTTGCAGGATAGTGTGTACAGAGGGTCACCAAGCATTAGCCTCTTTTAGGTAGAACCTCCCATAACAATGGCCCTCTTAGCTCACCCTTCCTCACTCCCTCCTCCCCCGCCCCCCACTTCTCTCACGGGGTCCTCTGTCCACAGCACAGACCCTGGTTCCTCACCGCCTATGGCATGTGGGCCTGCTGGTGTGTGCTGGGGGCCCCTGGAACGGCCATGATCTTTCTCCACACCGTCATCTCCTTCTGCGTAGCCCAGTTCCGGTCACTGTTCCTGTCATGGCTCTGTTCTCTCTTCCTGCTCTCCACTCTGAGGCTGCAAGATGTAGAGGAAATTAAGGTAAGTGTCTATTGGGGAGGAGAAGGTCCCCTGAGTGGTGCCCCCATCCTGTCTATCTCTTTTTCAGACAATTGAAGAACTGTGATGGGGCTCCTCCTAGTGGCCACGTGCGGTTGATGCACGTTGCATTCTGCAGTCTTTTGTAGCTCTCTGTCTTTGCCCTCTGAGGTTGCACAGGGCTAACCTTGAAGCTGTGTCTGAGCCCTCTGAGCTTGCACCGGCTAACCTTTTCTTTCAGTTTGGTAGGCATGGATGGTGGCACATGTCACAGGAACAGAGGGTCAGCCATAGGGAGAAAAGAAAGCAATAGTTCCCTGGGCATTTCATCAAAAGTCAGGTGGAGAGTGCTGTACAATTTACAGGAAACTCTCACATGCTTGTCTTATCTGGTGTCCATGATGGCCCCTGAGACAGATAAGGCAAGTATTTCTTTGCATAGAAAATGTGGGAAGTTTTTTAATCTTTTTTTTAAATTCACAGCAAAGCTGGAATTCCTGTGGTGTCTTTTTGTTGTTGTTGTTGTTGTTCATTCATTCATTCACTCACTCATTCATTGATTCAAGTGAAGCCACTTAGAATTCGTGCACCCTGGGTGGGCACCTGATGGGAAAGATGAGCTAGTGGACAATCTGTGTGACATTTATAAGCCTCACTTTGTCTTCAGAATTGTTGGAGGAGCTGTCACAGTGTCCATTGGTTGTGGCTAACCTTCAGGATACCCCCTGGATGGATCCGACAGGTGCATAATGGGAAAATCTCCCTTATGTTGCATCAGGCTTAATGCTGAGTTGATGGTTGATATTAGAGACACTCTTCTGCCCGCTGCTCTTTAACTGCTTGTTTTGATTACCATGGATTTACCTGCTGTTCAGTGGCTCTCGACTCTCTTTATGGTACTGCGGCTCTCCCTGTGGAAGAAATCTCCTTCCCTGGAGGCTGGGCCATGTCCCTTTTTGCCACTCACGAGCTGTTCTTTCCTGATGACTTTGCAGAGAGGGTGGTACAAGACAGAAAACGAGTACTACCTGCTGCAGTTCACGCTGACCGTCCGCTGCCTGTACTACACCAGCTTCAGCCTCGAGTTCTGCTGGCAGCAGCTGCCCTGCGGGCGTACCTTCTACTCCTTGCCCTGGATGATGGCCTATGTCTTCTATTACCCAGTCTTTCACAACGGGCCCATCCTCAGCTTCCCCGAGTTCATTGGACAGGTAGGTCCCTGGGAATTGGATTAGTGTTCTGTAGGTTCAGCCTATGTCCTTGTTGCCATGTTCATCTAAGTGACCCCTAAGTTTGTTTAAAAAAATATATATATATACACACACACACATATGCATATATATATATTTATTGATTTCAGAGAGGAAGGGAGAGGGAGATAAAAACATCCATGATGTGAGAATCATTGATTGGCTGCCTCCTGCATGCCCCCTACTGAGGACTGAGCCGGGGTTGCAGGCTCAGTCCTCAGTAGGGGGCATGCAGGAGGAATTGAACCGTGATCTCCTGGTATATGGATCAGTACTGAACCATTGAGTAACACCAGCCACGCATAGTGCTCACAAATTTAAATCACATTATTGTCTTGATTAAAAAAAATTTTTTATTGATTTCAGAGAGGAAAGAAGAGGGAGAGAGAGAAACATCAATGATGAGAGAGAATCATCGATTGGCTGCCTCCTGCACACCCCCTACTGGAGGATCGAGCCTGTAACCCTGGCACGTGCCCTGACCGGGAATAGAATCGTGACCACCTGGTTCATGGGTTGATGCTCAACCACTGAGCAACACTGGCTGTCTGTCTTGATTTTTTTTTTTTTTAACATAAGAAATACTTCAGGAAAATCAGCCTTCAAAATAAAACTCGATTTGTCCCAACCCTCATTCTCGATGGACTATGACAACCAGGATTAATAACTGGGCACAGTGAGGAACTCTTGGGGAGCCCCAAAGGATAGTCCCAGGGAAAGGAGAAATTGGGTTCTCCTGGTATTGTTTGAAAAGTAGAAAGAGAAGCTGTCTAAGCTATTGATTGGCAACTAGTATGCTCCCTCTTATTTTCACAAACTGCCAGAGCCTGGGAATTGTTCAGGGCGATTTAGATGGGATGGAGGGTGGAGCTGGAGGGTTGATGGGCAAGTGTGTTTTTGCGTCTGGTGCCTATGTCTGCCAGGACCCTGCTAGCGTTCTCTTCACAGCAACCTGGTTTGAAGCTCATGTCAAGCCACCTTCCTCATTCCCACCTCACTTTTCCTCCCACTTAGATTTTTTCTTATTCCACAGCTAGCCTCATGGAAAACGTTAATACAGTTCATTCACCTACAGTGTTAGTAATTGAAAACACCTAAAATGGCGTTTCTCAGGGAGGTTCCTACCCCTCACCATCAAAACAAAATCCTGATGGAAGTGAGGAGGATAACATGCATGCACACACAGTACACACCGGTACATGTATGCATACACAGAACACACACGTGCACATAGTACACACATGTGCAGACCCACATACATTTACACACACACACACACACACACACACACACACACAGGCCTAGAAGTGTGGTTTAAAGTGCATAGCCAATGTGGAACATTCTCAACGTGACCCCTGAGAAGTCAGAGGGTTCTTAAAAATCCCTTAATTCTATCTTAAAAATTCCACTATCCTGAAAGTATATTCCTGCCTGGTAACAATAATGTCATGTTTTAAAAGTGCCCGTTAAATTATTTAGCTGTTTTTCCTCTGTAAATCTGTAAGTGGCCTTGGTATTCTGGGCAGACACTGTGTAGCACGTGGATTTGCATTCCCCAGTTTGGGTTGTATAGGATCATTCTTTTGTCCTGAAATAATTTTAAATCTATTTGCAAATTCTGTTGAAAATTATTATGTAAGACAGAGGTGGGTAGTGATGACAACTGATCTAACTCCAGTTCTCAAAGTGTGTTCCTTGGACCAGCAGCATCAGATCACCTCACCTGGGAACTTGGTGGCCACACAGATTCTCAGGCCCTGCCCAGACTTGCTGAGTCAGAGGCTCAGGGTGCAGGGTGGGGTCGGGGTGGAGCAGGACCCAGCCCAGTGATTTCATAGGCCCTCCCAGTGGTTCTGATGAATCTAGAGGTTGAGAACCACTCTCCTAAGCTCCTCAGAAGATTGGGAGCCAGGGGTGGAGGGTGAAGGGGGGCGGGTTAGGTGGGCTCAGGACTTCTAAGTTGCCTCTTTTACAGTCTCTTCACCATTGAAAGTTTTTAATTCTTCCCAATGTTGCAGTCAATAACCTTTTGACTGCCCACCTGAGTGCCCCTTCCCCCACATCTCTCTAAAACCAGGTAGTGATTCTCAGAGAAATATGGAAACATTATTTTCCTAACTGCCTCTTGTCCACTGAGGAGCTTGGCCCTGTGGGATGTGCACTTCATTGTTATGCAAATCCATCATTTTCCTCTCTCCTCTGCTCCTCTGAAGTTGAACCCTATGGGGTCAAGCAGGAACCTGGGAGGCCAGGCAAGTCCTCTCTCTTTGGCTCAGAAGTGAGCTTTGAGATGACTGCCACCTGAACTCTCAGCCAAGATCACCCGTTCTCTTAAGTCTCAGTCTGGGGAAGAGGAGGCCTGGTGTCTTCCCTCAGGGACCAGGGCTGGGGCCTGGGTGGCACCTGTGTCCTGGCTCTCTCTTTTCTACCCCTTTCAAATTGGAAGTAATTTCTGAAAGCAAGAAACTTCAGGAAGACAAATGGAAACCTTTGTCTACTATCTTTTGTAGAGAAATTGGTCTAGAAAAGATAAAATGTTCTGTGAGCTATAGGGCACATGAAAGCCCAGCCAGGAGGTTTCTGCAGAAGCCAAAGGTGCCTGTGGGACACTTACCTCCTACGAGAAAAGGGGGTCGAAAAGGGTGCAGCTGAAGAGGAGAAACCAAAATGGCGGCACAGGTGAACACCTAAACTGCTGCCTCACACAACAACTTAAAAACTATAGCTAAAAGACAGAACAGACATCATCCAGAACCACAGGAAAGCTGGCTGAATGGAAATTCTACAACTAGAAGGAAAGAGAGGGGCTCATGGAGACTCAGGAAAGCTGCAGAAAGGTGAGGTATGGAGACACATGCATGGAGAGAGTGGGTGGCCGAGTACCTGGCTGGCTTTCTCTGGCGGGAGGGAGATGGAGACTTTCAACGGCATTAAACCTCTTATCCGACTGCACTGAACCCCAGTTCTGGGCGAGGCTCATATGGGGGGAGTCTGGGCTGTCGTTAAAAGAGAGGAGTGCATGGAAATTTAGGGGACCTGTAAAAGGGCAGAGGTCTGGAGGCGCACACACCACTGTGCTCAGAGAGGATGGACTGCTGATTGTGCCACTGGCTTTCTCTAGTGGGTGGGAGACAGAGCCTCCCAACTGCACTGAACTCCACTTCCGACTTCACTGAACCCCAGTTTCAGGTGAGACCTTGGGGATCCAGACTCATAAGGGTCCTGGAGCACAAGGGAAAGGCAGAGGTCTAAAGGAACGCATGCCTGCATGCGCACAGAGAGGACTGCAGCAATTACCAAGAGACACTTAAGACCCAGGGCCCAGTAGGGTGGGGCTTACTGGAAGACAAAACTGTCTGCTCAGCCCTGAGACTCCATCCCACCCAAGCTCAACAGAGAGGCTTTTGCAGTTTTGCAAGTCTTGTATCATAAGGCTGACTCCAGCACAGAAGTTCGCCCAGCATAGTGAAAATGCAAGACAAAGAAATAGATCACAAACGAAAGAAATGGAGGAAAACAAACAACTGGATATAGAGTTCAAAACCACAGTTATAAGGTTTTTCAAGAATTTCCTAGAAAAGATGGATAAATTCAGCAAGACCTAAGAGGAGATGAAAAAGGGCCAATAAGAAATTAAACATACACTGACTGAAATAAAAAATATTATACAGAGACCTAACAGCAGACTAGAGGAACACAAGAATCAAGTCAAATATTTGAAATACAAAGAAGCAACTGAAAAAGCAAAAAGCAAAAAGAATCCAAAAATGTGAAGATAGTGTAAGGAGCCTTTGAGACAACTTCAAGCATACCAACATAAGATTTATGGGGTTGCCAGAAGAGAGAACGCAAGATACTGAAAACCTATTTGAAGAAGTAATGACCAAAAACTTATACCACCTGGTGAAAGAAATAGACTTACAAGTCCAGGAAGCACATAGAAACCCAAATAAAAGGAATCCAAAGAGGACTATACCAAGACACATCATAATTAAAATGCCAAGAGCAAAAGACAAAGAGAATATTAAAAGCAGCAAGCGAAAAACAGTTAATTACCTACAAGGGAACACCCAATATAATTATCAGCTGATTTCTCAACAGAAACGATGCAGGCCAGATGGGAGTGGCAAGAAATATTCAAAGTGATGAATAGCCAGAATCTACAACCATGATTACTCTACCCAGCAAAGTTATCATTCAGAATTGAAGGTCGGATAAAGAGCTTCACAGATAAGAAAAAGCTAAAGGAGTTTACCACCACCAAACCAGTATTATATGAAATGCTGACACATATTCTTTAAGAAAAGGAAGAAGAAGGAAAAGGTAAAGATAAAAATTAGGAACAACAAATGCATATCTATCAGCAAGTTAATCTAAAAATCAAACAAGTGAATAAAAAATTTGATGAACAGAATAAACTGGTGAATATAATAGAATCAGGGGCATAGAAAGGGAGTGGACTGACAATTCTCATTGGGAAAGGGGTGAGGGGGGTACAGGGAGAGACTGGACAAAAATCATACACATATGGATGAGAACAATGCAGGGGGAGGTAAGGGCAGAGGGAGGGGTGGGAGCCTGGTGGACGGGAGCTATGGGGGGAAAAAGAGGAACAAATGTAATAATCTGAACAATAAAGATTTATTAAATAAAAAGAAAAGGGTGCAGCTGAAGTAGGATGCTAATCTAGTGGTGGAAGGGATGCTTCAGAGAAGGGAAAGGTGGGGTGGGAAGGAAGAAGGCAAACTAGAAGGGCTTGTAAGCAGGGTTTGCTCTGAGGGAGTGCTTGAATAAATGCCTTCAGATAGAAGGACTCATAACATTGAAATTCCCAGTTCTTAAGATTCTCAGGTCCGTGCTTACCAACTACTGAGAGCAGGGGATGGAGCTGTGCCATTAGGGGGCAGCAGAGTTCCACATAGAAACCTGCAAACTCGCCTGCTAAGAGGACCTTGTTGGTCACAGCCCTGGGAGAAAGCATCTCTCCCCCATTGTTTAGCACATACATGAACACACAAGATGAGGGACGTAAAGGAGAAGTGTCCTCTGTAATGTGAGGCACGTGGAATTTGCACACATCCATCATGAACAGGTAACATTTGCCTGTTAACAGGCCTCCATGCCTTAACGTGAGAGTCATCTCTGATGGCATTTGGAGTTCCAGGCTCCATTTGTTTGTTAGTTTGTTTTAATCCCATGGTCTATGGAATTCAGATACTGAGCTTGGGGGGAGCGGAGGGGGTGGGGGAGGGGTTGGGCCAGGGGGTGGGATGAGGGAAAGGTAAGACACGCTCTTTGCTTAACGAGAGCCTGGGCCACCACACCTCACACTGAAGAGCTTGAATTGTTCAGTAGGGGCTGGAGAGTGTTTGGTGAGTTGTTCACCTTCCTTGTGACTCAGTTTCCTTTATCAGTTAAGTGGGAAGAATAATAATACCTCCCTCACAACCTTGAATAGGGATTAAATTAAATGAGCGTGTATATATGTCATGTGGCTTGACACATTTACTCTACGAGGTGTTAACCATTACTGTTATTGTTGCTCTGGCCATTCTGGGGTAAGTTTAGGCCAGAACGGAGACCCTGGGCATCCAGTCTGATGGGTGTAGCAGCAGGGAATTCTGGGTAGTGTGCTGGTTTTATCCTTGTGGAAGAGAGACCCAGGCAGTTGCTGCAGGTGCAGCAGGAGAGCCCAGTCCCTGAGGGGCTGAAGCTGGCAAGAACTAGATAGACAGTCCGTGTCCCTGACATATTGCTCAGGGTCTAGAGTGGGCTCTGGTTCTAGCATCTCCCTGGAATAATACAAATTGTAATAAATAATTCTAACTGAGTACTTGCTCTGAGCCAGACCCTAGGAGAGAGCTACTGTTGTTATTACCACTCTGCAGGTGGCGATGTGGATGCAGGGAGAGCAGATTGGGGTGGAAGGAATAAGGATGGGAGCCTTGTCATGGCCATGTGCTGAGAGCCTGGTAGTCAGAAGATGCAGCGTGGTTTGTGGACATGCGAGTCTGGAGGCTCCGGCAGGCCAGACCAGGCCCAGTCCTGGGCAGCAACACCCACTCGCTGCTCTGGCAGGTGCCGCTGTCTACCACCGCCTGGGTCCGGATGCCTGGGGAGGGCTGACTGGGGAATGGCTTGCTGTGAGTAGAGGGATCATCTGTGACCCCGGCTGGCAGAAGCTGCCCCGCCACAGAGAGATGAGTCGCAACTCCGATGCCCCTGACCCAAATGCAGAGATTGGGCCCAGGGGGCACAGGTGAATGGCCAGCTCGGGAAGGCTTTCACTCAGGCTGACAAACACTCGTTATTACTGTGAGAGGGAAGGAAGTCTTCCTTTTGGAAAACTCATCTGTCAGCATCAGAATATCTTTAAAAGCCTTCAATATCCCTTTTTATGCCATTTGCATGAAATGAGGTTTAAAATACAATCTGCTTTAAAATGCACTTTGCAGATGAGTTAACGTGCATTTTTTTTAGTGGCGCCTTGAATTCCCCGCTAATGGCAGTTTCCAGTGGTCTCAAGGTTGGCACTCCCCAGGTTGAAAATATCTCGAATGAATTGCTTTGCACGTAGACAGGAGAGCAATCTGCTCGTTAGGTGAGCTGTGGACAGCTCGTCCTTTCTTCCTGCTGAGTGTGTATGACAGGGACCAAGGTTGTTTTTTTTGTGTTTTTTTTTTTAAGCCAAAGGGAGGCTACTAGACTGAAGATATAAATAGACTGTGATAATGACTTGACTCTGAAGAAAGACCAATAACTACTTTTTATTGGGGAAGGGCAGAGAGGGGGAAAGGAGAGAGAGAGAAAGATATATATATATATATATATATATATATATATATATATATAGAGAGAGAGAGAGAGAGAGAGAGAGAGAGAGAGAGAGAGAGAGAGACATTGATCGGTTGCCTCCCTTTTGGTGTACAGGATGATGCTCCAACCAATGGAACCATCTGACCAGGGCAGTTACAACTGTTTTAGGTAAATGCAAATAGAATGAAAAATTGGATTGTTCTCTGCCATGTAGACATTTCTGTTACCCCGCATTTGGAGGCAACCAGCCAGGGCGACAGGCTGAGCATTGCAGAGAAAGTCCCTAGTGGTCCAGTGGAGGCACAGAATTGTGTCTTCTTAAACCCCATGGGCCTTCTTAAACCCCGTGGGAAGTTTTGCCCTGAGGAGTGTCAGATCTAGAAAACTCCCACACTCCCTCTTGTCTTCTGTTGGTCCAGTGGTGTGAGGCTGAAATGGAACCCACTTCATATCTTAGAGCTTGCTTATACATCTCGTCATCTTTGTGTTTTAAACTTTTGTGCATCTCTAAACAGCAGGCAGTCAGATAAGGTCACAGAACCAGGCTACCTGGGCAGGACTTTGATTTCGGGGGTCTGTGTTGTCCACGGGTATTGAGTCTACTCTGAATGGTTTGTCTGTATCTATGAATAACCCAGACACCCCTGCGTCACCTCTGACATCTGGCTCTGAATCATTTCTTAATTGTGCCCTGTGTCTGGTGGTCTGGGGCGCCACGAGGGAAGAAGGTGAAGGCGAAGAATGTGCAGTACAAGGCACATAATGACCAGAGATTAACGACCGGTTGCCCAATGCTTTTTATGTGCACCTAGTCCTCTGTTTATTATGTTAATCACCACAGCCTCCTCCTTTCCCCCATCTTTGATGTGTGTGGAAACCAAGCCTCAGAGAGGGTAAGCAACTTGCTCAGGATCACCCAGCCGTGTGGTTTGTGCTAGAATCGGATCCCATGTTCTTAACCATGACCCTGTACTACCTGCTCAGACGGAGACTGTTTTCAAACAACTTAAGCTCAGATGACACACCCACACTAATTTTTCCTTGTCCTCAGGTGCCACCTCTCATTTTGCCTTTCTCTTATCAGTCCTGGTCCCCTTCGTGACTTGGCCTTACTTTTACCAGCCTTAGAGGTGAGGGGGTGATGGATTAAGACAGGCAGGGTGTCACTGAACCCCAAGATACCCCAGAGTCCCAGGTTTTTGGCAGGGTGGTTGCTGGGTGAAGGTCTGTGGAACTTGGCTTGGCTCTTGGTTCTAGGCTGGCTGGCCGACCCCATCTTGTTCTTACCTTGGGACAGTTTTCAGGCTCAGGAATGACTTTTTAACCCAAGAACATGGAGTGCTCCCAAGGCAAACGAAACCAACCCTCTTTTTGTAGATGCAGCAGTGATGCTTGCGGCAGTTTATTAAAACCACTGTCTTGGGGACTGTTTGAAAGACGGAGGTGCAATCTGATGACTTCTGTTTCCTCTGTAGATGCGGCAGCCAGAGCAGTGCCCACTGAGGCTCAGCCTGCCCGTCCTGGCCTGGGGCCTGGGCCGCCTCTTCGTCTGCTGGTGCTTGGCCGAGCTGATGGTGCACCTCATGTACATGCACGCCTTCTACGGCAGCGCCCCACTCCTGAGGGCTGTCTCCTGCTGGACCCTAGGTAATGATGGGAAACACTGTTGGAATGAGCAGCAGGAGCTGGCTTCAGAGGGAAACTGGACGGGGTACACAGGGGTGCAGTTATCTTGGGCAAACCCTTTTAAAAAATATATACATTTTTATTGATTTCAGAGAGGAAGAGAGAGATATAGAAACATCAGCGATGAGAGCAAAGCATTCATCGGCTACCTCCTCAAGCTCCCTTTCCCTCCACAACGGAGATCTAGCCTGCAACCTGGGCATGTGCCCTGACCGGGAATCAAACCATGACCTCCTGTTTCATAGGTCGATGCTCAAACACTGAGCCACACAGTCGGGCTTGGTCCCTTTTTCTTGCTTGTCCATTTCTTTATATCTGCAAGGAGGTGGGACTGAAGTCATTTCCTCGGCAGGACTGTCTCCAGTGTGGGACTTGACTACAGAGAAGCCACTGCTCTTTATTCCACAGGTTAAAAAAAGCATGGCTGCGCCCCGTTCTGAATGAAATCCCTTCTTTTCCCTGTTTGCTCTCCTTTGGAGAACGCCCTGTGGTCACTGCATTCATCCTGCGGTCTGACCTCCAGCCTGTCGCTCCAATGGGGAATATCTGATCTTCCGGCCAGATTAAGCCTCTCCCTGTCGGGGGCCAGAGTACAAGCCGGACTCGTATCTGTTTGGTGATTTATAGATTAAAAAAACAATCCCGATTGTCCTTGGAGTCACACATGCTGAATCAGAGCCTTTTCAAGAAAGAGGCTTTTTTCATGTTGGAAAAACACTGAGCTGTTTTGATGACAGTCTTTTCTTTCCAAACAAATCTTCCTTCCAGTTGGCATAATTAATGTGCTAAGCTTTTAATGGTGCGATTAGACAAAATAGAACAGGATCAAATCGTGTTTTATACTACACCGAACCCCAGTTATACTGTATTCAGTTTAAGAGGCTGTATCAGTTGGGGTGATTTTAATTATGAGTAACGATAAAGACACAACCCAAAGCAAGGCTGAAGCATAAGGCAAAGCTGTTATCTCATCAGCCATTACCTCTAAGGCCAGCATGGGGTGTCCATCCAGGGACGTGAGGACTCACCAGTGATTCACTTGTGTATCTGCCATTCAGATGAAGAACTCACCGGGGTCCTAGAAGCCCCTTGCTAGTACCTGCAATCCCATCACCTTCTCTCAGCTTTCCTCAAATACAAGTTCATGATTCCCTTTTTAAAACCTTTTTGTAAAACACAAAACAAAAAAAGAAGATTTTATTTTTAGAGCAGTTTTAGGCTTACAGCAATATTCAGAGGAAAGTACAGAGATTTCCCATATGTCTCCCGGCCCCAGCAGCCCTCGCCCCACTTCCCCACAGATTCTTTCCTTATCAACATCCCCCCAGAGCGGCACATTTGTTACAGCTGATGAACCTATCTGACACATCATCGTCACCCAAAGTCCATAGTTCATGTTAGGATTTATGTTAGTGTTGTAGTCTGTTTGACAGATGTATAATGACACGTTATCTACCGTTTGTACACAGAACAATTCTGCAGCCTCAAAAAATTCTCTGCACTCTCTCTTTTTCCTTTCCTCCCCACAATCCTGTTCATTTCTGATCTTTTTACCATCTCCTTAGCCTTACCTTTTCTAGAACATCATATAGTTGGAATTATACAGTATGTAGCTTTTTCAGATGAGCTATTTCATTTGATAATATGGATGTAAGGTTTATTCATGTCTTTTCATGACTTTATAGCTCCGTTATTTTTAGTGCTGAATATTATTCCATGTTCTGTGTGCAACATGGGTTATTTATCCATTCACCCACTGAAGGGCCCCTTAGTTGATTCTGAGTTTAGTAATTATGAATAAGGATGCTACAAGCATCTGTGTGAGGTTTTGTGTGAACATGAAGTTTTCACTTCCTTTGAGTAAATTCCAAGGAATGCAATTTCGGGATTGTATGGTGAGAGGATGCTTAGTTTTGTAAGAAACTGCCAACTGTTTTTCCAAAGTGGCTGTTCCATTTGCATTTCCACCAGTGAATGAGTTCCTGTTGCCCCACATCCTTGCCAGCATTTGGTGTTATCAGTGTTTTGTGCTAAGCTTTTAATGGTGCGATTAGACAAAATAGAACAGGATCAAATCGTGGTTTATACTACACCGAACCCCAGTTATACTGTATTCAGTATAGTAGGTGTGTAGTAGTATTTTGCTTTCGTTTGCAATTCCCTATTCACATATGATATGTGGAGCATCTTATCATGTGCTTATTTTCAGTGGTTGCCCTAAAATTTGCAATATATTTACAACTAACTTAAGTCCACTTTCAGATAATACTGTACCACTTCATGGTAATTCAAGTGCCTTGAAATGATATATTCCTAAGTCCTTTTTATAACAAAATATTCCTTATTCCCTCCACCACTTTTATGATTGTTGTCATTCATTTCACTTATATATAAAGTGTAATCATCAATATATTGTTGTTGTTTTTTATTTTTATTATTTATTTATTTATTTTTATTTATTTTTAAAATACATTTTATTGATTTTTTACAGAGAGGAAGAGTGAGGGATAGAGAGTTAGAAACATCGGTGAGAGAGACATTGATTAGCCGTCCTGCACACCTCCTTCTGGGGATGTGCCCATAACCAAGATACATGCCCCTGACCGGAATCGAACCCGGGACCTTTCAGTCCGCAGGCCGACACTCTTATCCACTGAGCCAAACTGGCTTCAGCTGTTGTTGTTTTTTAATTTTGAAAAGGCTATTATTGGTTAGATCATTTACAAATAATAAGTTTTTATTTTACCTTTACTTATTCATTTTCTGATGCTCTTTTAAAAAAAATATTGATTGGAGTTTCTGATCTATATTATTTTCCTTCTCTCTGAAGAATTTGTTTAAAAATTTATTGCATGGCAGGTCTTCCAGAAACAAGTTCCACCATTTTTGTTTGACAACGTATTTCTTGTTCACTTTTGAAGGATAGTTTCACTGTATACAGAATTCTAGTTGGTATTTTTTTCTTTAAACACTATAAATATTTTACTTTACTCTCTTCTTGTTTGCATAGTTTCTGAGGAAAAGTTAGATGTCATTCTTATCTCTGTTTACCTATAGGTTAGGTGTTTCTTCCTCTGGCTCCTTTCAGTATTTTTTCTCCTTTATCTTTGATTTTCTGCTGTTTGAGTATAATATACCTAGGGGTAGTTTTGGGGGCATTTATTTTGCTTGGTATTCTCTGAACTTCCTGGATCTTTGGTTTTTGTGTGGGACATTAATTTGGGGAAATTTTTAGTCATTATTGCTTTAAATATTGCTTTCCGTTCTTTCTCTATTTTTTCTCCTTCTGGTATTTGCATTTAGCTATGGTCATTGCCAGGCTATGGCTGGGGATCTTATTCTTCAGATAGACACGACAGACAGCACTTGAGGATTTTCCCTCAGCAGCAAACATGCCTGTGCACACATCTGTCAGATGTCAGATGCCTCTGAGGCCAGAGCAGAATGCAAAGATTAGGATACTTTGTCCTGCAAAAAGTTGCTATGCAGCTGAGAGGACAGGCAGATAGAACCACTCAAACCAGCAGGTCCCTAAAATCTGTGACCACAATTACTTCTAGCTGTTGGAGTTATCGGTTGACTTCAGAGTCCCAGCCATTCTCCCTTCCAAGAGTCTTGTGTAGATAAAGCCTGGGCTTGGGCTCATGTCTACAAGGAAAAGGGACTATTCAAGGCATGTTAACATTTCTTACCACTGCGCTATTTAATTTTCAGGAAGTGAGACCTTATTTTTGGATGGTTAGAACTCCACCAAGAAAATGTACTTGGCCTTCAGAAACATGTGTGATGAATTATTTTCTTCCAACGTTTCTAGTAGGAACTCAGGCTTACTCTGTGTCATAACAAATAGAAAAAAAAAATCAAGGCACAGGATCTGATTATGCTAACAAATCTCTTTCCTTTTCTGTAGATCTACAAACAAGACCTTAAGTGCCATTTGCTTTGTGCTCATAATCCTCGATTCTATCTCCAGCCACATTAGTGTAAGCTCTGTTGCAAATATTATGAACCATGGAATCTTGGGGATGGAAACTAGAAACTTCAGAGAGCACTCAGTTCAAGTCCCTCTTCTTATATCATCTAGCGGTAGCTCCTGGGAAGCTTGGCCGGAAGCATAGACTGGACTGATGGAACCAGTGCCCCAAATGGTTGTCCAAGGCAGGGGAATAGGGGCTAGAGTTTGAAAGTCCAGGGGTCATGAGAATTGGAGACCGTTCTGAATTGCTAGAACAGAATTCTGCAGGTGAAGATTCGGTTTAGAAGTAATACTGACTAAGCCATATGATAAATTTAAACCTAGGATTACAAGACAGATTAAAAATGATCACAGGGAGACTTCTGCCTGTAGGGAGTTGGAGGGATTCCAGGGCTGATCAAGGACAAAGACATGAGCGTGATGTAGCATTCACACACCAGCTTTATTTGGGTGATGCTCTGAGGGGGTTGCATTCAGGGGAAGTCCCTCACAATAGGGAAGCTACATTTGGGGCCCAAACTCAGAAGGGGAGGGGAGAAAGCACTTTCTGGGGGAGTGGGATCAGGATGCAGAGACGACATCGATGGTCAGTGTGGTGAGGAGACTCTGGGTCACAGAACTAAGGGTAGCAGTGGTTTGGGATCTCGATAGCCCAGAGGTTTGTCTGATCTGTTACTAGCAGATGTTGGGCAGTTTTGCAGGGTATACAAAGGAAGTGGGCTGTAGGTAGCACAAGTCTGCTTATTTGGGCTATATTCAAAACAATTTTCTGTATAAGATTTTGAGTTTGGCACTAATGGGTCTCAACCTGAAGTGCAGAAATAAACAACCGAGGCGCCAACACACTGCCTCTTCTCAGCACAGTGCCCATCAGGCATTGCCTTCTGGACAGATCCAGCTTAGGAGACACACAGAAATCAGGTCACAGCCCACCGCTCGATCAGAGAGCCTGGAAGGTCTAGTGGCCAAGTGGGAGGTCCAGACACACAACAGCAGTTAAGGGACAGTACTCTACGCATTCACAAATGAACTGATTGATTCACACAAGCTGATTTGGTTTCGAGGACAAGGATGCGTAGGCAAACAAGGCAAGTCCAGCTTTGTCCTTGCAGAATGCATGGTCTAGATCAGTGGTTCTCAACCTTTCTAATGCCGCTTACCCTTTAATATAGTTCCTCATGTTGTTGTGACCTCCAACCATAAAGTTATTTTTGTTGCTACTTCATAACTGTAATTTTGCTACTGTTATGAATCATAATGTAAATATCTGTGTTTTCTGATGGTCTTAAAGGTGAAATAGTTAATGTTCTTTTTTTAAAAGAACAGGTGGGAATGTGTGTCCCTCAGCCCAGCCTGCACCCTCTCCGATTTGGGACCATTGGAAAATACAGATATTTACATAATGACTCATAACAGTAACAAAATTACAGTTATGAAGTAGCAATGAAAATAATTTTATGGTTGGGGGTCACCACAATATGAGGAACTGTATTAAAGGGTTGCGGCATTAGAAAGGTTGAGAACCACTGACCTAATGGGATGTGGTACATGAAAGCACTCTTACCTGAGGACAGAGCATCCTGAGGCACCCCAGGGTGCATGAGGAGGTGTTGATTTGAGCAGCAGTGTTTGTACAGGTCAGAAAGGTGTGTTGTATTTTGTTTTGACGTGGAGTGTAGAGGGTGTTTTGGGAGCAGAAAACCAAACAGGAATAGATGGAGAGGTAGAGTGATCAACTGACACCTGGTTGGCCAAGGACGCTCTTGGGTTTTGCAAAGCAAGTCTCATCTGGGTGAGTCCTCAGTCCTGGACAAACTGGGACCTTTGGTCCTTCTATACGAAAACTCAGAATTCAGTGCAGAGCAAATGTAAGTGGTGCTTTTGCAGGATCAGACACAAGCTTTAAGATTGCGTTGATGACAGATAATAGGGTGGTGAAGGCCTGGTGTGGGGCAGGAATCGGGTGGAGGGGGCAATGGGGAAAAAAATAGAGGGACAGCTGATCTGTAATACTCTTAGCAATAAAGATTAAAAAAAAAGATTATGTTCATAAAGAATGGCTTCCCAATAGGCCCACAGAGGAGGCACTTAAATTGTTTTGCATGGTCCAGACTGTACAGTGCAAGTTACTATAAAATGGAAATTGTTGGGAGGGTCCTCTCGGCTCCAGGTCCTCTGGGCTGTCTTCTCCCCCTGGTCCAGGTATTTCTTTGGAGGCGAGACATTAGGGAAATTACGAACTCTGGAATTTTAGAGCCTAATTAGACTTCACAGATTGTCTGACTCTCATTTTACAGATTAGGCAACAAAGGCTCAGAGAAGGTCAATGGCCTTTCCAAGGTCACAGATTGTCGGTGGCCGAGTGCAGGTTCGAGACCAGTGTGTTGATTTCCAGGCCTGGTTCCTTCTGCTGCCCTCACTCCCTCCCTTTTGGTTCCGGTGCCTCACTGTTTGGGTGCACTGTCTCAGTGGGCGGTGCCAGGGAGGACTGGTGAGGGCTTCTCTTGTGAAGTGTGTGAATATGAACACCGTGGGTATCCCCGCCTCAGGGAGCAGGGTGTGTGTGCGTGATGCACAGGGACAGTGGGAGGGAGGACGAGAAGAAAGACCCCAGCCAAGTCTTACAAGTGCAGTTGATTTTATATCAGCAGCCAGTGCCTGCATGGCCCGAGAGTCTGAGAACAGCAGATGAGGACTCCTGGGGAGTTCAATGGGAAATCTGCAGGCAGGACGCTGAGTAATTGTTTTCACGGAGGTGCGGTTCCCAGAGTCTCTGCCAGAAAGGTCCTTGCTCACTCTTCTGATCATTTTCCTCTGCGTCCTCCTGACGCCCAGCTGTTACCCAAATGAGTTTTTAGTAACGGCCACTTGCTCACCAGTGAGCACACCAGCAGCGCAGACAGTGGAAAATGGGGCTGTGCAGCTTCCCCAGGCGCCCACCCCCACCTTCCCACTGCCTTTGGTTTCGCAGTGTATTTACAAGGGTTCACTCACTGTCCTTTTTTCCTTACTACCTACTTCTTAGATTTAATATATTCTGAATTTTTCCTTATGTAATGAAATACTCTTTTCTTTTTCCATTAAAAAATATATATATTTATTTATTGCTGATAGTGTTACAGTTATCTCCTATCCCTCCTTTTCCCTTCCTCCTCTCAGCCTGTCCCCCCCCCCCCCACCAGGTCTTCACTATCCTATTGCCTGTGTTCATGGGCTATGCATATAAGTATATGTTATTTGGTTTATCTCTTCCTGTCCTGTTTTAGATTCTATGTCTTAGAGTATGATTTTACCAGTTGTACGGTATTCCTTTCTACAACTTTGCTGTTATTTAGTTAACAATTTTCTGTGGCTGGTCACTGTTTACAATTTCATCATGTTATAAATAACTAGAGACCCGGTGCATGAAATTTGTGCACAGATAGGGTTCCTAGGCCTGGTCAGCTTCCCCACT